>JALJCO010008871.1:405000-616748 GCA_023101725.1 Atherinomorus stipes | reverse complement strand
TGGGACAGATTTTCCTCCATTTTGCACCGCGTCATTTCATGTCATTGCTGCCAAACTCAGCTTCATCTCTGTTCCTGGTGAAGAGGCATCTTTTTAAACATAAACTGAATAAAGTTAATTTCATCTGTTCTTGTAAAATAGATGTTATGAAATCCACACAAGTTTGATTAATAAATAAATGAATCACTGAACTAATTTATCTGTAAAATTTCACCAGTACAAGTTAAATAACTGTTACATTCTAAACAAATGTATAATAATGATTAAATTGTTGCTCTGTGACTGTTATCGTTAGCATAGAATGTCCATAAATGTCCACATGTCCATAAAAACATGTATAAGTTCTTTGAGTTACATTGGGAACTGAGACCTGTATTAATTACATGAGTTGTAAGGCTTACAGAAGTATGGCTACATAATTATTTTTATCCTTAATTTCATTGTAAATCTAGATGCTTTGGTATTGAATACTTATTTAGTTTTTGCTTTTTTCCATTAAAATGTTTGCTTAGTATTGTATTTTAATTTAGTTAACCTGTGTTTTTTGTTGATTGTATGTTCAAAATTTATGTTGATCTGGATCCCAGGAAGAATAGTCTTCACTGGTGAAGACTAATGGGGATCCATAATAAACTAAACTAAACTAAACTAAACTATGTCAGGTAAACAGGTTTCCATTGTTAAAGACGCTGCGTCTCGACTGGACTTACCTGTAAATAAAGTTTTCAAATAAAAAATTAATTTAGCTACTTTTATCAGTAAACTGATAACTTTCATTATTCAAATGCTTTGAATTTTAATATTCAAAGTATATTCCGAACTAACATGGCAAACTTCAGTAAATATTTCACCTACAGCATAAAAGATTAAATATTTCAATGTTTACATCTGAAATGGCATTTTTTTCACCACAGGCAGGAGCTCATCACCAAACATGGACATGTTCCGCCTTTATGGTTCAAAACGTCACATGCAGCAATGAATTATGGGCAATATGCTTCAGTGAAGTCTGCATTGATGCGGACTTCACTGAAGTGCGGATTGAGGGCGCAAAAGGGGCGTGGCGGACTTCCGCCCTCGAGCAGCCCTGGAGAATTGGGACACACTACGCACTTCAACCCCTCAACGGGAGCGCGCATTCTAGGGGCGCAAGGGTGGAAGTGCGGGTATTGGGACGGGGCCTTCATTTCAAAACATCAAGATCTTTCCAGCCTCTTATGGATCACCGCGAGCATCCGGGAATTTTCGCCAAATTCGTCACATCCGGTTAGGTAACAGGTGAAAACATCGCTTCGTTGCATAGGGGAGCCACTGAATTAACTGCTTCATTACTCGTCAATCTTAGTTTATTCTACTTTGGAAATACAGAGAAGTCCCGCTGTGTATGGCTGCCATAAACATATCTATCACACGGACAAGAGAATATGTTTGTTCCAGTTCCCAAAACAACAGAAAAAGTCCCGAACAACATGCTAAGTGGCTAGCTGCTATCAAGCCCATAAATGCTGACAGTTCACGCTGGAAACCATGGAAACATCTAACAATATGTTCGGATCACTTTGTGACTGATAAAAAAGCATATAATGTGGTCTCACTTTTTAAACCCTGTAGTTGTTTTTGCACAGATGATAGAAAACACCATTAAATCAGTGGATGTACAGAATCACAGCGCCGCCCGCTGTTCCCGTCTCCTCAGGACTGTTAACGATTACGTTCATCCAGATTACTGCCATCAATGTTCCCACATAAGAATAAAAGCATAAAAAGCGGCAGAAAGGCATTTGCAGCATTATAAACATGCACAGTCATAACCAGTTACATACAGATAAGACTGCCGGTAATTTATAGCTTTATCAATGAGAGTAAACTCCTGAGAAGTACATCAAAGAAATACCACCATTTCTTAAAAATCCGGGGAAAATTAATATTCTATAAAAAATAAATGGCTTGAACACGGGCTTACCTGATGAAACCAAATACATCATGAGATCGGGAAACTGATCATCAGGCTGTTATGTACAGGTAGGTTCGTCTAACCAGGCTGTAGCAGCAGAAGATGGGCATCACTTAGTCCAACAGATACTAGTTTAGCTTCGTATCTTCTTCTAGCGTCGGCAGTAAGACTTTCAGTATAACTGGACGTCATTTCAATAATATTTCAAAGACAGACCGGCGGAGAAAAAAAATTAAAAAGGGTGCAAAAGCAGTTTTTGAGGCTCATTGTCCATCATACGCCGTTCATATACGAAGCATGTTTTCACCGGGACCAGCTTCGTGGTCACGTGAATTCCGGGTTGTGACGTAGGCTCGCGCTGATCCATTAGTCCTCTTATTATTTTCCATCCCTCCTTTAGACTTGCAGAGACTTGTCAAATCAATGCAAAGGTGCACTAAAGCAGTTCTGGAGGCAGTTTTTGACTAAAAAAATTGTTGGGTTTCCTTTTCATTTGTCATCCATCTGTAGCTTACAATGCTTTTCTGGCCTGTAAATTCTGTTATTGTTAGAAAGACTTATAATTCAGACGGACCTATTTCCCAGCGCGGAAGACTCTGCGACCGCATCTCACTCTGCTGCGTGAATGTGGAGAGAGAGAGCGCTGTTCGGAGTCTGCATGAGAAGCTGCTGCAACGTGGTCCAAGTTTGTGAAGTTACCTAGAGGCTGAATCGTTAATACATGCCAGTGGGTGATATAAAGTGTGTCACTGATGAAACGTAAGTTTATCATCCCCTGTGAATAGTGAAATTCTCATGTGCGTTTTTTCCCTGCGTTAGCTGTGGCTAGTAGCATGTAGCTCGTGTTCAGTAGGCTCCCTTAGAGCCCGTAAATAGTTTGTGTGTTGTTAACTGCTATATGTGAAGGTTCAAGTGTCCAGATTACGAAGTCTGATGGCTGCATACAGTTGCACAGGCAATGTTTACATCATATATGTAGTATAGACTGTAGTAGTATTCTGTTGGAATATTATGAGTGTTTGCAGAGTTAGCAGATTGATTTTAGGTTGCCAGTAGATGGCAGCAGAGGTCTGTTATTGCCCTTCAGAATACTATTTGCTAGCTGGATGTTTGTTAACCTCAGTTTTAGGTTTAATTAAGGAATGTAAGCATGTGCAGATTATTTGCTTTATCTCATTATTTATATTTTATTCATACTGAGTATTGTATTATTTCTTTTTCCCCTTCAGACCACTCACACCCACTCTCACCTGCATGTACTGTACAAGTGTGCCTTTTATGCTGCATCCTGGAATAAATCTGCATCAGTCCATATGCAAACTGCAGTCTGACTCCAGAGGTGTTCTTACAGACACCCCATAAAGACACCGGTTTACACCTTCACCCACCTCATACCAGCCTTGGGTTTTTTCATTGGTCCTTCGAGCCGGATCTGGTGCCTTTTTGGACTTGTTAGCCCGCAGAATGCAGTATCCTAACCCTGGTGGGGAGATTCCACTGTTGTCTACACGCCCTAAGCGCCAGTCTTACCTACCTGTCCACCTAAGAGACTATGAGGTCCAACCTGTGGGTTGGAGGCAACCAGAAGAATGGACTGAACCTACTGCAGCTCATGATGGACAGAGGCTGGATGATTACACCTCTGCTGACAGCGCGCTGAGGTTGTCACCTTATTCATCTCGCTCCTCCACTCCAGTCAGCCAGTATGCAGAGTACATCACCCTTGATGACTGGAGCCCTTCTGGTGAATGTCAAGCAGTTAAGAGGCAACTCCATCATCTTCCTCAGCTGTACACGGATGGTCCTGTAACAGAGACGACCGCACCACCTTCCTCCTCACCCTTCCATCGACCATGGGAAGAACCTGCATCAGGAGGGGCGGGTGCAGTCAGTCATCACAGCCATACTGGTTTATCCTGCCAAACCCGGTTTACACAGCCTGTCCCGTCTACCCCCCCCAGACATGCAGGCACTCATCCTGTGGCGAGACAGCTATCCCAGCAGACCAGCACACCAGACCTCAGGTCTCATGCTGCACAACAGACCTCCCTGCCACAGCCTAGACAAGAGGCATCCTTGGAGGGTGCTCACAGGGGTTATGTTCAACCTGCAGAGCCTCTTCCACATTCTGCACACATCAGAGAGCAGTTCCTGATGGAATCCCTGAACAGAATGATGAATGAACTACAGGTCATTAAACAGCAAGCCACCTTTTCTACATTCTGTAATTCCTACCCCCGTGAACAGCTCCACGATATTCATCTGCCTACACCTTCATCTCATCAGAGGAGTTATCAGCTTCCCTTCGCTGGTCACCACCTCCCAGTCTATGAGCCATCTCAACTGCCTCTCTCCAGCAGAAACCCTCCACGGTCTCCACAGATCGAACACTTGGCTAACATCAAGCCATCACACCTGCCTGTGATTCCCCAGCCTAAGTACACGCCGCCTAGCGGTGTACGTGACATGCCTCCACCACTGCCTCCTGCCTGTCTCCGAGAGAGAACCTATAGAGGTCCTATCCCCACCATTCCTGACTTCACCAAGAAAGACCCAAGTGAGTTCACCCGCCTCAAGATGGCCTTAGAGAATCTTCTTCCCCCTGATGCTACAGAACTGTTTCGCTATCAGGTTCTGTTGGACCATCTCAAGTTTGAAGAAGCACGTCTCATAGCTGATGCTTTCCTGAACTCTCCCACGCCATATTCAGACACCATGGCTGCCTTAACCGATAAGTTTGGTCAACCCCAGAAACTAGCCCTACAGAAGATAGCTACAGTAATGGCTGCTTCAGACATACGACATGGGGACTCACAAGCTTTCCAGAAGTTCGCCTTACAAGTTCGGGCTTTAGTTGGCATGCTAAACACACTCGGGCATGATGGCGCAGTGGAGCTCCAGTGTGGATCTCACGTGGAGCGCCTCCTGAGTAAACTACCTGCTGACCTGCGATCCGAGTTTCGGAGACAGATGTACCGGAGACCTGGAACTGGTTATAACCTCACAGACTTCTCAGAGTGGCTGCAGTATGAGGCATGGTGCCAAGACAGCGAGAGCCAAGTACGGTTTAAAGAGCACAAGCCAGATGGGAGAAGAAACGCAGATTTGAAACACAATCCCAAATCCACCTACCTTGCAACAGTTCTTCATGGGGCTGAAGATGCCTCCAAGCAGCCTCCCTCTGCGGCAACACCAAAGAAGCCTGACAGTCCTAGCAGGAAGACATCTCGACAGGCCTACTGCCCATACTGTGACAGTGGGGAGCATTTCCTGAGTCAATGTGATACCTTTAAGTCCTTCAATAAGGACCAGATTACTCAGTGGATAATAGCCAACAAACGCTGCTGGCGCTGCGGGAGAGCGCATCAGGCTGTGCAGTGTAACCTCAAGAAACCCTGCAGCAAGTGCCAAGGTAAACATCTCCAAATACTGCATGATGTCAACCACAAGCCAGCAAAGGAAGGATCCTGCTTAGTTAACTCAGCTACAGAGACACTTTACCTTGACAGACCCACCGAGTGCAGTCGCGTTCTCCTGAAAGTTGTCAGAGTCCTCCTTCACCATGAAAGCAAGACGCTAGACACGTATGCGGTTCTGGACGACGGCTCGGAGCGCACCATGCTCCTGCCAGGAGCTGCACAGAAACTGGGTCTGCAAGGGCCTCCAGAAACATTGGCCCTCCGAACCATCCGCCAAGATGTGCAACTTCTAAATGGCACGGCTGTCACCTTCAAGATCTCACCCATCACACAGCCAAATAGATTCTTCACCATCACAGATGCCTTCACAGCAAAGCGCCTCAACCTTGCTGACCACACCTATCCAATGGCCACACTGCAGTCCAAGTACAAGCACCTCCAAGACATTCCTATCCAACCGTTTGATAAAGTCACTCCTATGCTTCTCATTGGAGCAGATCATCCTCACCTTATAACTCCAGTAGAGCCAGTCCGTTTGGGCCCCCCAGGTGGTCCTGCTGCCATTAGGACCAGACTTGGCTGGACACTCCAGGGTCCTACCAGGGTAATAACGCACCAGTTGTCTTCCCAGCAGTGCTTGTTCACGTCCCTCAGTCCACTGGACATAGAGCTCAGAAAAAATGTGGAAAGGTTGTGGCAACTGGATACCTTACCACTGAGAAGTGAGAAGCAAGTGACCCGATCGCGGGAAGACCAGCAAGCTATTGACCTCCTTGAAGCTAAGACCACTAGAGTTGAGGTCAACGGCATTTTCAGGTATGCAACCCCTTTGCTCAGAAAGAAAGATTTTCCTCTGTTTCAGGCTCCCGTGGATGCAGTGATGTCAAGGCTGAGAGGGCTGGAGAGACGCCTGCTGTCAGATCCAGAGAGCTCAGCCGCCTATGAGACAGAGATAAAGAAGCTGATGGACTCTGGAACAGTGACAAAGGTACCTACCCATGAGACTGCATCCGGTGGGGAAAGCTGGTTCATCCCTCATCATATGGTGCAGCACAATGGTAAGAGGAGGATCGTCTTTGATTGCTCATTTCAGTACAAAGGCTTGTGCCTCAATGAGTCTCTGTTGCCTGGTCCTACGCTCAGTCCCTCTTTACTAGGAGTTCTTCTGCGCTTCAGGGAGCATAGTGTTGGCATCAGCGGTGACATTAGAGCTATGTTCCACCAAGTGCTGTTGCTCCCTGAAGACAGGCCCCTCCTCCGCTTCACCTGGCGCAACATGCAAAGAGAAGAAGTGCCACAAGTCTATGAGTGGCAGGTGCTGCCATTTGGAACCACCTGCAGCCCCTGTTGTGCCACCTATGCACTCCAGCACCACGTCATCAGCCACAGTACAGTCGAGAGTAAAGAGCGGTTCTCCATCGAGAGATGCTTTTATGTCGACAACTGTTTACAGAGCCTGCCATCAGCCCGAGAAGCAAAGCAGGTAGTTGATGATCTCCGACGCCTCCTCGCCTCAGGGGGTTTTGACATCCGTCAGTGGGCCAGCAACCAGCCTGATGTCATAAGTCACTTACCTGCAGACATCAGATCAAGCAAGTTAGAGCTGTGGTTGGCACATGACAAGTCTGAAGCATCTGAGTCAACATTAGGGCTGAGCTGGCAGTGCGATGCAGACACCTTTGGCTTCAAGCACAGGTCAGTCACCTACAAAGATGCCACCATGCGGAACATCTATCGTGTCTTGGCCAGTCAGTATGACCCTCTTGGGTACATTCTTCCCTACACCACCCGTGCCAAGATACTAGTCCAACAGCTGTGGGACAGGCACCGAGACTGGGATGACCCTAACCTTCCCAAAGATCTTCTGACAGCTTGGCACGGATGGGAAGGGGAGTTGAAGCACCTGCCACAGGTAAAACTTCCTCGGTGCTATACTCCTGCACACATGGACTGCCCAGAAACGAAGAGAGATGTTCACATATTTTGTGACGCCTCTGAAAGGGCCTACGGAGCAGTCGCCTACCTGCGGTCTGAAGATCCTGAAGGAATGGTTCATGTATCCTTCCTCCTTGCACGTTCAAGAGTTGCACCCCGAAAGCAACAATCCATACCCCGGTTGGAACTGTGTGCAGCGGTCACAGGTGCTCACATAGCAAAGCTGCTGAAGAATGAGCTCACCCTTGAGATCCGTCATGTTGTCTTGTGGAGTGATTCAACCACGGTCCTCACATGGCTTCACTCCGAATCATGCCGGTTTAAGGTCTTTGTAGGCACCAGGGTGTCAGAAATACAAGAGCTTACAGACCTGAAAGCCTGGCGATACATTGATTCTCCGCATAACCCAGCTGATGATCTCACTAGAGGAAAGACCCTGCTGGAGCTGTTGGGACCCAACCAGTGGTGTCGCGGACCAGGATTCCTGCAGTTACCCCCTGAAAGGTGGCCAGCGCTCCTTCCGTCAACCAACTCCACTTCTGTGGATACATCTGAGCTCAAGCGTACGGCTTTCTGTGCACTGAACACCTCCTCTCATTCCCATGTATTCACAACGTGGAAAGAGTTGGTGGAGTCCTTGGCTCAAGAGCTCCAGGGAGTTCAGGATCAGCCTGGACAACCTACTGCCAGCATCTATCAGGCAGCCGAGATGCTTGCATTCAGTAGGGCCCAGCAGGAAAGTTTTCCAGACGACTACGAACTCCTCCAGAAAGGTAAACCTTTACCATCTACTAGTCGTCTGCTTTGTCTTTCACCAGAGTTCGACACGACACATAAGGTCATCAGAGTGGGAGGACGGTTACGCCGTGTGGAGGAGCTTGACCCAGCAAGTTTACACCCCATCGTCCTTGATCCCCATCATCCTTCCACAAAGTTGCTTATCCAAGAGTACGACGCTAAACTCTGCCATCCTGGACCTGAACGAGTCTTCTCCGAACTAAGACGCAAGGTTTGGATCCTTCGAGGACGAGGAGCAGTGAAGCGTCATCAGCACAAATGCACTGAATGTTGCAGATGGAGATCGAAGCCAGCAGTGCAAAGGATGGCTGACCTACCACCACCTCGTCTCAGATTATTCAAACCAGCCTTCTACTCCTGTGGTATCGACTGCTTCGGCCCGCTCCAAGTAAAAATTGGCCGAAGGACAGAAAAGAGATGGGGACTGGTCTTCAAATGTCTCACCACTCGAGCGGTACACTTGGAGGTTTTATCCTCCCTGGACCTGGATGCTTTCTTAATGGCATTGCGGAGGTTCATAGCTCGTCGTGGTAGACCACATGAGTTATACTCTGACCAAGGAACCAACTTCAGAGGAGGTGAGAAAGAGTTGAAGGAAGCCTTCTCCAACTTAAGTCCTGAGCTCCAGCAACAGCTTGCTGCCCAGCAGATCTCATTCCACTTTAACCCACCTGCAGCACCCCATTTTGGTGGGGCTTGGGAGCGAGAAATCCGCTCGGTAAAGTCTGCTCTCTATGCCACCATTGGCTCGCAAACGGTGAGTGAAGAAGTGCTTAGGACGGTCCTTACTGAAGTGGAGGCCATATTGAACTCCAAACCCCTAGGCTACGCCTCAGCTGATGTTGCTGATCCAGACCCGGTCACACCAAACTGCTTGTTGATGGGGCGGCCTGATGGTTCGTTGCCACAAGTGGTTTATCCACAGTCGGAAATCATTGGACGTCGGAGATGGAGACACTCACAGGTGCTGGCAGATAGGTTCTGGACTGCATTCATAAGGAATTACTTGCCAGGCATGCAGACAAGAGGAAAGTGGAGATCTCCTGCTTCTGACCTTACAGTTGGTTCAGTGGTCATGATGGTGGATCCACAGTTACCTCGATCCCTTTGGCAGATCGGGAAAGTGGTGAAAGTGTTCCCAGGACCTGATGGCCACATCCGGACGGTGGAGGTGCAGATAAAGGATAAAGTGTACACCAGACCGATTGTCCGCCTCATTGTCTTACCTGAGATACCTGATGATGAAGCCAGTGGGGCAGATTAGATCATCAGTCTTTCCAGGGTGCACATTTGACATCAAATGTGGGGGCGGCGATGTTAGAAAGACTTATAATTCAGCTGGACCTCTTCAGACGGACCTATTTCCCAGCGCGGAAGACTCTGCGACCGCATCTCACTCTGCTGCGTGAATGTGGAGAGAGAGAGCGCTGTTCGGAGTCTGCATGAGAAGCTGCTGCAACGTGGTCCAAGTTTGTGAAGTTACCTAGAGTCTGAATCGTTAATACATGCCAGTGGGTGATATAAAGTGTGTCACTGATGAAACGTAAGTTTATCATCCCCTGTGAATAGTGAAATTCTCATGTGCGTTTTTTCCCTGCGTTAGCTGTGGCTAGTAGCATGTAGCTCGTGTTCAGTAGGCTCCCTTAGAGCCCGTAAATAGTTTGTGTGTTGTTAACTGCTATATCTGAAGGTTCAAGTGTCCAGATTACGAAGTCTGATGGCTGCATACAGTTGCACAGGCAATGTTTACATCATATATGTAGTATAGACTGTAGTAGTATTCTGTTGGAATATTATGAGTGTTTGCAGAGTTAGCAGATTGATTTTAGGTTGCCAGTAGATGGCAGCAGAGGTCTGTTTATTGCCCTTCAGAATACTATTTGCTAGCTGGATGTTTGTTAACCTCAGTTTTAGGTTTAATTAAGGAATGTAAGCATGTGCAGATTATTTGCTTGATCTCATTATTTATATTTTATTCATACTGAGTATTGTATTATTTCTTTTTCCCCTTCAGACCACTCACACCCACTCTCACCTGCATGTACTGTACAAGTGTGCCTTTTATGCTGCATCCTGGAATAAATCTGCATCAGTCCATATGCAAACTGCAGTCTGACTCCAGAGGTGTTCTTACAGACACCCCATAAAGACACCGGTTTACACCTTCCCCCACCTCATACCAGCCTTGGGTTTTTTCAGTTATAGATTTGAAGGTGGGTTCTCTAGTGATTGGCACTCTTGTCTAACAGAAAGAAAGTCAAAATCTTAAATTGTGGCCTTTCTGTGAGTTTGAACATTATTGCTGTGATTTTGAAAAATCCATAAGTATGACAGAGTATGATTTTGTATGCCTGGTTATTTGTTCTTTGCTGCAGAAAAACGTCCCTCTTTTCATCCATCCATTTTCTTTATCATTGTGTTGAGGACCTGGGTTGAAGTTTTTCTCATGAGAGATAAATTATAAAAACAGCTTACAAGTTAACACATCTACAGCAAATTCACTACACTAAGAGAAAATAGCACATTACTAAATGTTATTTAAAGATATCTAAGCCAATATCAGTTAAATATCTAAGGTGTTCAAGATAACTTGTTACAATTACAACCTGTTAGCTGTTACATAGCATAAACTGTCTATAGAGTAACTGTGACTATATATCATTATAATTGACTAAGTCATGTCACCCAGACAGAAAAGCGATTACAGGACATGTTTTTCAAATATATTTCCTGACAAAATCCTTATTTGTCTTCCCTTTCCCTTCCTTCCATCAAAACAAACTATCCTGATAGTACAACATAAAAAACACTTAATCCTCATGAGTTTGATTCTAACAGGATCAAACTCACTGATTTATTAGATTATTCTTTTCTGGCAAACACAATAACAATGCAATGCATTTAATATTTCCAACAGCAACATCTCCTTTAAAAAAGCTGCTTCCATTAAAGGGGATAATCTCCAGAGCAGAGGCTTTTCTCAAGAAACATTTCTTCACTAAAAGTGGAAGATGAGAAGTTAGAATTCAATTTAAAAAAAAAAAAAAATTAGGATGGACTTGCGTTTTATTATTTCTCTTGCTATATTCTACAAATTTTTAATCTCATGTTCTTTGTTTGACATCTCACATGTCAATACAGACATCTCTTACTCATTGCAGATGTCTTTTGACATCCACTCTTTGAGCAATGACTGATGCAGGTGAATTTTAGCAAACTGGGATGCACCCAGCGAACTTGAGGGGAAAAGTGCTAATGCAGCAGCAGCAACGGCAGAGCAGGGGCATATTACTTATCACAAGGTCAGCCAAACTCATTCCAACTCTGGCCAGTGTGGAGCGGAAGCAGAGAGGAAGTGGGAAGGGAGGGGTGTGGATGGGTGGGTGTGCCAGCCCGAACAGTCTGGGGGTAACCAAAGAGCTGGGCACACCATGGCATGTGTGCCATGTGGTTTCCCTCTTCTGGTCTCTCCCCACACTCACCTTGTGATCACATAAGGAGCAAAGCAGAGCATGAAAGTGCCGATGAAGGTACTGATCTTCCTTGTTGCTCTCTGTCTTCGCCTCTTTTGCTCTTCCAGACAACGCTGGCGAACACTGGAAGCAAGGACAGTTTGATCCATTAGAATTAGTGGGGCACATAATTAAAAAGCAGCATGCATTTCTATTGTAGAGGCTTAAGTGTAGTATATGTGGAGTCCACTGAGGCAGAGCTGAAAAACAAGTGTGTTTTTTGTTTTCTTTTTTAATACTTATGTAATAGACTTGATTATTCCAGTTTTAAGCATTCATAGAGCAATCACATTTTGTTTGTTGATTTGCAACTGTCTGTGTGAACATGAATGCACCATGACTGCCATGATGACACATTGGTTGAAGTAATGTTTTATGAAATGGAGATCAGTGATTACAGGCAGAATTAAGAATACCCCCATGAGCTGTGTAACTATAGGCACACTCTTAATCTTAACACACGGAGACTCTCTCACACATTGAAACAGCTCAATTTTGCCTTAGCTTATAAAGAGTAATTCAGAGACTCTTGGTGACATTTAATTTGGATTAAATTTTATATGCTCTCTGAATTGTAAAATTATAAGGTCTCAGCATTACTTGAGCAGGATTTTCCTGACACAGAGGTCATTTCAGGCTTTACAATCCCCAGTGAAAGAGCTGACTTGAACAGTTTGTTCTTTTATCTGTGTTCTTTCCTCTGTGGTCTTACTGAAATTGTACAGCTGTATGAACGTTCAAAATGAAAATCCGAATAGAAAAGTGGAAAGGAATCAATCAAATAAAAACATTTAGAGTAACTTTTAAGCTTACCTGGGGTGTATATCCACAAGCAGCACCAAAGTTTGCATTGTGATAACGTCGATCCTCTTACAGTGAAACCTTGCCACTTTAAGAACTTTGAGGTATGTGAAACATAACACTATAAAAGACAGAAGAAAGGTGAAAGAGTGGAAAAAGACGGTAAAGATAACGAACTGGGTCCGACTGTTCGCCCTCGGGTTGGAAAGGGTGCAGGACGCGTAGAGCCGGTGGTATCCAACCCAGGAGAGGCAAGCGGCCACCGTGGAGAAGGACATGGAGTGCACCCACGTGTACCCAAGCACAAAGGCTGCGTCTTTGTGGCGCATTTTGGAGTGGTACCTCAGGGGAAACACTACCGCGATCCACCTGTCGATGCTCAGAGCGGCCATGCTCAGCATCGAGTTGGTGGAGAGGAATGTCTCAAGGAAACCCACGATCTGGCAGAAGCCGTCTCCTCCCGGCTGAGCTTTGCTGACAAGTCCCACCAAAGTGAGCGGCATGTTGGACACTGTCAGCAACAAGTTGCAGAAGGTGAGGTTGAGGTTGAACAGACCGGGGACCTGCTTGCGGATCTCTGGATTGTACAGAAAGCAGATCAGCACCAAGACGTTGGACAGCAACGACACTATAATGATCACAACCACCAACACAGAAAGAATTACATCCGCAGTGTCCATCCTGTGGGCCACGAAACTCACTTCTCCCCACTTTTTGTGCGCATATCCAGTCTTGTTTTGCAGCTGTAAAACTGCATCAGTCAGCCACAACCGTGTCCGTGCATCCCTAATTCTCTCCACCGGTGGAGATTCCCCTTTCCCTCCACTACATTGTCTCTGTGCAGCAACGACGATCAGTAGGATTCCAGCATGATAAGTAGCTTATATTTGTGGATTCATAGAGAAGAAGTTCCCCCCTTTTCCCTCTAAACTGCAGCAAATGAGCTCACGCCAAACGCTGCTCTATTCTGGCACTGCGTCTTGCAGTGGGGTTTTGTCGTCCTGTGATGCGCTCTCGAGGCATCACCCCTCCGCGCACACAGCAAAGTGTGTGGGCTACTTCTGCCCCGTCTGCTGTGTGTTATATTAAAACAAAACCTCTGCAAACATCTATTTTCCTTGATGGTGATATTTTATAAGATATTTTATTAAGAAAAAAAGAAACTTCTGTTTAGAATCATACTGTATCAGTCTCAATTGACCAGAGCAGGAAAAAACACATCATACTTTCTACATAATTGTTCTTTTGTTTAATGGGGGATACATGAACTCATGCACACAGAATGTAATGATCTTTTTTTTTTTTCATTTATTCATGCTACCCTTATAGTATCTTGTCAAAGCTGCATGATACCAAAGAACACAGACAACATGATCAGATATTAGAAACTGTCACAAACAACCTGTTAAAAGTGGTTTATGTTTAATGTTAAATCGTTAAATGCAGGGAAATTTAAAATGATATTGATTAAGAAAAAACATTTTTCAGTTTTGGTTTGTTTTGCAGCTCCTTTTAAATCAAACTGATTGGCACAAGATTAAATAAATTCAAGTGATTCTGGTCTCATTTATTTAAAGCATCAGTCCAGATCTTTATAACGTCCTCATCCTTTGTCTGCCTCATCAGATTGATAGGGAGTAGCATCTTCCACTCCCCTGTAAGCTGGATAACGCCCCCACACTCTGCTGCCCCTATGGACTTTAGTGTGGAGAATTTTCCCTTTGAACCATGGGACTCATCGGAGTGTGCTGCGGCACGTGAGCCACCGAAGGCACTGGAGCAGGGTGAGGTGGTGGTTGTGGCTGTGATAAGAGGAGAGGGGCAGTAGGAATATGTGGGCGGAAAGAGTTACCGTTGCTGCAACACACATACACATGGAATTTGACTGTGGACATGTGATACTAGGCAGGCCACTATGTCCTTGTCCTTTTCTGCTGGGTGGCAAAATATGAACAGAAACAGGAGAAAACCAAGGTGAGATTTGCCTTGAAAATAAGGCCCATTAAAAATCCTTTCCTGTAATGTCTGTGCAGTATGCGGGTTGGTGTTTACTCTTGATGCAAAGAGAAGGCAGCTGCAGGGGGAGAACAAACAGCCCTGCCAGCTTCAGGCTCATATTAAGCTGAAATGCTACTCCATCTTGACCCAGAGTGATGCTTTAGCTTCAGATTCATCTCCAGTATTATATGTTTAACATGCATTGGGGCAATCTGCCTTTAGAAAAAAGCACACTTGAGCACTGCCATGCACACTCCTGTCACTTCAGAGGCCTTATCAGCACAGAGCCACCAGTTGATCTCAGACACCAGTACTGCTTCCTGTCTTTAATTATTCTTTTCATGATTAAATGCCAGCTCCACAGACAATAATATCTCTGAACAAAGTCTCTTCAGCTTGGAGGATATTGAATGATGGATAATGTTATGTGCATGGGTGAAAGGATTGTACTTGTGATGGATAGATTGCTGTTCTTGACTTTAAAAATGGCAGATTTTTTTCCATGAATCAATCAGAACAAAGCCACACAAACACTCCCATTATGCAGCCGGCCAGATTAAACAGATGCGCCTGAAAACAAGCGTTTAATAAATATTGATGTTGTTTTTTCAAATACAAAATGTAATCTTTCATTATACCTGAAAAGTGTTATTTGGGGAAAGTGTTATGTCTATGCAGACTTGTGTAAATGGGGGCTGTTTTAAAAGAGGACACATGGGCTTTAACACATCATGGCTTTAGGTTATAACACCTTGAATAAAAGTTGCATGATCTTTATTAACAGGATAAAACAATGCCAAAACGACAGAATATGACATGTCAAGGAAAAAGTGCAATGTTTTTGTCTTGTTTTTCTTAAAAAAGAAAAAAAAAACTATAGAGACGTCAAGCAAAAAGCTATTGCATCTTACTGATCACATTGCCCGCATAGCTGCAGGTTTAACCTTCATTTAAAACCATAGTCTTTAAGATCAAGTCATTTTTCTGATGATTGATTTTGTATTTTAGAAAGGTCTAAAAATATTGAAAAATATCCTTTGGAATTTTCTAAAACCCGACATGATGCATTAAAAATACTTTTCTTCCAATATTGCAACGGGCAGTGAAGAGACCAAATAGATCAGCAAGATTTAATTTAACGCAGTTTGATCTCACTGTGTAAAAGTTTGATCAAAGCCTTTAGAAAATATACATTTTCCTTATTGCAGTACAGACTCGGTCATATGTACCCAATCACACAAAGTGTGGTGTCAAAGCATCAAACATTTACCGAAATATAATTTCACCCAACATGGTTTCACTAATGATAATAATAGGCTGCAACTGACTTCAGTATTTATCTGAAATCCGTCGTATAAATTTAGAAGAGCTTTATGCGAAGATCATCTGGCATCATCATCAAGTGGAAAATTCATGGAGCTGTGAAGATTTTTTTTTTAACCATTTAAAATGACATAAGTGGGGTTGGCATGTGTTTGCTTTAGAGCTTACCTTATCACTGCAGAAAATGCATTAATTACATATAAATATAAATGTGATTTAAATTGTTTCCACACCCCTGGTGGTCACAATTTGTTTCTTCATTCTTATTTAGTTCTATATCCACGTACGACCTCACATCAAAACATGAGATAAGCACAACTTATTACAACTCTGTTACCTCCAACTTTTTGTGAAGGAAGTGATTGTGACGCCGTAGTGACACAACACTGGTCACAAAGAATTAGGCAACTGTCCAAAATCAGTGTCTTTCATTCAAGACATTTTCAGTTGTGCTGTTAGGGGATGTCATGATTGTTTTCTAACCCTAATGAAGTGATGTTTTCACCCAAACTTATCTATGATGCAACACATTTAAATCATCATACATGTTACCAAAGCAGCCAACAAACTGGTGTTCCTAAAGGTGGCAGTTGCATCGTATGAAGAATGGATTTTAGCCTTAGCATTACAAAGCAATGCTGCTGCACGATTCAACAAGAGAATAAAACTGCTGTGTTTTATCCAAAATAATAAGAAAAAAGAAAAAATAATAGAAGTGTTGTAGGTTGTAAATATTTGTCTTTCATGTACATTTTTAAAAGTGCAAAAGCCAACTAAATCCAGGTTTTACCACACTATCACTACAACAACCAGGTTTTAGATGCATTTGGCAAAACTTAAATTCAATGATAATCTATCATGATTATGTCTTTTTTTATGTGCATTATATGTTGTGCACCTCTTAAAATCAGTTTTGAGAGGGACTGTCATGTTTACGGTGGCTGAGAGAAGATATTGAGTCTGCAGGTCTTTGAAGATAATTTCTCCTGTCAGGAAATTTAACAAGTGCAGGACTTGACTGTGAGAGATGGTAGGATGACAGAAAGCCCGCAGCACTTCTCCTTTATGCTGTGACAGTGTGGATTTGAATTTGCTGCCAGTTTCAATTCCACACTTGACTTCCCCTCTGATTGGCAGGCTTGTCTAAAATTCAAACCTATATGTACGCTTTGGCTTATAAACTCTCCTGACTCTTTTGAATATGAACTTGTTACTTATATTTTCGACGAGTGCAAGATGTCTCTGTGGAAAGAAAAATTAAACTTACTTCAGATACATTTGATCCAAATTTGAAAAAAAATGGAAAACTCCAATGTAAGACTACGTCATATGCCTCATAGGGGAGTGTACAAACAGGACTGTATGTGCAGACTAGTCACACAGCAGTCTTGCAGCTCATAAAAGGTCTCATAGGCGGAGACAGGAGGGACACTTGCACAAGACGCTTTATACAAACAGAGTGAAATGTCAACCTGCAAGTATGGAGAAGGGAGGGTGTTGACACTGCTAACAATAATGCTGAGAGGCCAGCTTCCTCTTACCTCCAACTTAGTCATCAATACTGTAATCATACTGAGCCAAGCTTATACAGCTTCTACAGGTTTGAGCTAGAAGATATGTTGAAGCAAATAGGACCAGTGTAGTTATGCAAAACAGCAGTGGATCATTTTCTGAATAATTTAATGACATCATAATGTGAAAAAATGTCATTTGTGTATTTTGATTTGTTCATTCAAGCCTGACAAATAGTCATATAAACATATCCATTAACAACAAATAAGCCCTCAGAATAGCTCTTGATAAACTTCTTTGTCTCATCTCTCGCTACCTGTTCACCATCAGACAGGCCTGTAATTAGTGGATGGTTGAGTCAATGTGAGATCAGGGCAGCTTCTAGCTTAATGAGGCTGTTAGAAATCATTTGAAGATGAAAGGCTAGAAATACCTTGTTCAGCTGTCTCTTTGTCTGTGATTATATCCTGTGATCAGCCCCATCTGCTTGTTTGAACAATGCGTGGTTGCTTTTTGACAATAGCATTATGCTTTGAAGATCAAAACTATTATCACTGCATTAATACAGTTTCCTGGTTGCTGTTGCAAATATGTTATCTCGTGGAGACAGCAATCTGTTCGCTTATGCCACCATGGTTTTATGTCCACAAGAGCTGTATTTCAAGTCATTCTTTTTTCCTCAATGTTCATTAACTTGTTTTAAATGTCTTCTTCATCCTGTCATTTCACAACATTTAAAGCTATTCCAGAACACAGCATCAATCAATCAATCATATCAAAGATACTTATAATCCCCGGGGGGAAATTCATCACTATCAGAGTTTTGTAAGTTTCTTTGCAGATAAAGGCTTTGCATGGGAATTTTTAAATGATTTGCAATCATGTTGGGTTAAAGTTAAGATGAAATCTGGCACATAAAAAGCTAAATGACTTGTATTATTTTGCATCTAACTCCAATGCCACATCAAGACCTTTTTTCCCTGAAGCTTTTGGCTCTAGTAGACTTAAATTATAGTCTCTGTAAAGATAGCCACACTAACACTAACTTGTTCTGAAACAGGCTAGTGGGAAACAATGATAACAGTATCAATATAGATTTAAATTAGTTTTCAAATCATTTCCCTCAGTTATTTATTTACATTTCACACACAGAAAAATTATATTAAAAATCAACCTTTTGTCCAACTAATAAAGATATTTAGAATCTGTACAGTTTCCATGAAGGCCGTAAATATCAGATTTTTTTTTTTTTTTTCTTGGTGGTCTCCCTCACTTAGTCACTTGACTGTTGATGGTGCTAGAAATGGTGCCACAAGTGCCTTTGCTGTAAGGTTCAATCTAAGGGCTCCTGTCTAAATAAAATGTCATCACAGTCCAGAACAGCTGATCATTTTTCAGTCTGGATAAAAGTGATAGATTAACTTTGCTGCCACGGCTACTAACATTAGTTTAAAAATGTAGTTCTAACTGCATGCATATATATATACATTATCCATTTTAATTAAAACTGCACTGAAATAAAAGTCTGTACTTTAATTTAAGTGTAGAGTTTAACAGCAGTCTCATTTTAGGGGGGACCCCAGGCTACCCTTCTAGCCCTGCCTTTGGCTGTATTCCTACTTTAGTACTAAACACCACTCTGGGTGTATAACAGCACAGACTGAGTTTCATGTGTTTTACACAAGTTGAAAGAATGTTAAACATGCATTTAGATATAATAAAACCAAACACTTGCAAGTTTGATTACGCTGCTGAAAAAAGAGCTATTGTAAGATATAGGATGCTGTAAGAGTTTTCTCTATCTTGATCAAGCCACAAGATGAAAAACGTAGCAGTATGATAACAAGTTGTTAGAAGAAATTAAAATTTAATGTTAGTTTTGTAAAACCAGATTTTTAAATTGAACATGCTCATTTTCTACTAAAAAAAAGAAAAAGAAAACGGAGTTTCTCAAAGCTAGATGAACACTTTCAGATGATGCAGTTGGAAACTGAATGGAAGTTACAGTAAATACTCATTTGAATTCAACTGGCTGCAGCATACTGCATAATGCTGCATATAAGAGAGAAAGACCTGAAGGAACAACTTTCATCTTGTACGTTTTAAAAAGTAAAAAGCATACAGCAGATGCAAAATCCAGACCTTGAAAATTGTCTTATTTTCCATTTTAACATGGTACGAACATGCCATTAGCTAATTGTTTGTACAAAATCTGACTAGTCAAAAAGCAGCATCTCACCACTATCTTTGAGGAGCCTGACCTACTTTTATCAACCAAAGTAAGACTTTGAGGTAGCTGTGGCTCAGGAGACAAATAGTTGTCTATCAAAGGGAAAAGTCAGTGGTTCAATGAGTTAACAAGCAAAGGTTTCCTAAGACAAGAAACCAAACCCCACATTTCCTGTGACTCATTTATCACACATTTGAGTGTGTTCATGAAAGATTACAAGCAATACACAGGCTGAAAAAATATGTTTACACTGAGAGGTGTGTGAATGGGTGAATGTGGTGTCAAAGTGCTTTGAATGGTAAACTGGACTAGAAAAACCTATCAAACTGCAATTAATTGATCTATTTCTCTCCGCTATTTGTTTTCAAAGGGCCAAATAAAAGTAAAAGAAGTTACTTTACTTCACGTTTGTGTACAATAAATAGCTCTAAATTAAACTCAGCATTCAAAATCTTCCTGAGTCATATGCAGATAAAGCCTCTCTAATAATGAAAAATGTAGTTGATACATCATGATCCATACTGTAAGTGCCTAAAATTAGTTCCAGCCCAAACAGTTTGCTGCTCCTGCAAATGCTTCAGACAACTTAATACAATAATATATAACTCTGAGTGTTATATATGAATATTTAAAAGCCACCCTGATAAGAGGCTTTTGTCCATGTCCTCCATCTGGATGCTGGGGTTGAACCATCCAAACACAATCTGAGCCTCGTCTTTTCGCATTAGCTATGGCGATGTTAAGGAAAAACAGCACTAAGCCTGAGCTTGCCAGCAGGAATTTATAATCAACACTATATTGGCTACAAGCTGATTTCCATTATGGATGCAGGAGGATGTTGGCCGTGTGTGTTCAAAGCTACAAATCGGACACTGTTATAGGCTCAAAAGCAAAGGATTTGTTTTCATGGAGAGGTGCTTCATTCGATGTGCTGACAAACTGCTTTTTGCCACTTTACTAATACATAGACAAAAAAACATTCAGCTGTAATTATTACCAATTGTTGGCCAATTTACTACAAAGTTTACTGTCCAGATTTGAGAGAATTCTGTCAGATTTACAGCAACTATAAAACCACTGAAGCTCACAGCAGAGCTGGATTTTTTTTGTCTTCTACATTTGTTGATAGAGGAAATAGTGCAAACGTGTTTAATTCCAGTAGAATTTGAGCCACATCACAAAATAGAGGACACATTTAGCCATGTCAGTCCAGCTCGTTAAATGACTCAGTTATGAGGATTTCTGTCTTTCATCTCTTTCTGTCACAGTTGAGTTCACAGTGACACTCTCAGCTGTTCTTTGAAGCTCTCACTCTATCAAACAGCAAAAGCAAACACAATTTGCAACGTATTGATCTTGTTATTAGTCATACCCCAGCAAAGACCCAACTGTCAATGCTGTGAAGCTGAACGATTTTAGATAAAGACACACCAAGATAAACATTCTGCTCTGTTTTGTCTTTCTTCTTTTAGAGAACCAACTTCCATCACACTGGTATCTACAACTAATGCAGTTTAACCCGACAGCCCTGAATCACATCATCATTCAGATACATGAAACTGCAGTAAAATTCAAAGATAAAAGTGACCTACATTTCTTCGAGACCTGTCATGACAAAACCCGCTCAGGACAATCAGTGTCAGTCATCAAACAGAGTAAGAAATTACATCAAAGCCATCAGGACATGAAAGATTGAGTCACTGAATATTCACCTTTCTTTGACCCAAATAAAATCTGCATTTAAATGTCATTAAAACTTTACCTGTTTTCAGTCTGATTCTCTCATTTTCATGTTTTTTTTTTTTTTTTTTTTTAATTACACATCTGTCTATTAGTTTTGACAAGGATCTTGAGCTGCATGCAGATCTTCACCACTTCTCTACCGGCTCAAGAGGAAAATAGAGTGTAATTCTGCATAGACAGATTAATTTATGTTCATTGGCAATGATGCTACTTAACCTAAGCTTAATTTGTGCTGAGAAATTAGCCAGCAGCAAAAAAATGTAGCCATAAAAGAAATTTAGATAAAAAAAAAAAACTGTATTTGCTGAAAAAGTACCAAAATGAGCACAAAAAAAGTGATTTTAGCCCTTCTTTGGAAAGCTGAACAGTGCAAATATAGTTTGAAGAAGTGAAGTCTCTAAACTCAACTATTGCTGCAGGTTTTTGTGAGAACTTGGTATATAGAACTGTAAGGCCATTTGTAAGTAGAGAATACAAAAATGAGAGAAAAAATACATGAAAATCATTCATTAAAATATTGGAGCATCTATTTTGGGGCTTAAGAACACATTATGTGAAATTGTTCTAAAAAGACAATTAGAGATATCCCTCTGTCTCTCTGAGACTGTTAAGGACAGGACTGTTAATAAAGTGACATCACAAACATCATAACTCAGCAAACTAATTCAGCTCCAGCAGACTCAATCATCTATGAGGAGTGGAGCAATGCTGCCAGTATTAAGCAAACAGCTCTGTTGTGTAGATGTAACTTCTGATGGTGCAGAGGTTTGGCATTTTCTCAAAAAGGAAATAAAATGTTCACAGTTTTATTTGTTGTAAATTACTTTTAAGGATCAAATAGGTTTTGCAGCTCCAAGCCTGCATAGTGGGACAGGTGGTAAAAATGGCAATGGCTCTTTTATTAATGCACATCACAGACTCCTGGTTTACCCACTTATCCCAATGAAGGGATGCTGCGGGGTTGAAGTCTGTCAGTGGCTACTAGGCGAGAGGCAGGGTATGCCCTGGACTGGTCAACAGTCATAGGACAGCTTTTAACTTATTCTGTCCAACACTTAAACTGTTTTTAGCAAAGGGTTTCCCCTAAAGCTGGCAACTACTGAACTGTCACTAAAACTTCACTGACTAAAAGGGTGAATATAAGATGGATGTAATGTTTCATTGTTGTGATGAAAGTCATCCTGGAGCCATTTGTTTTCTGTAAAACTTTGTTTATTTACAGAATTGATGGAATTCATGAGTTTTCCAGTATTTATGTTTGACTCATGCCACTTTCCTTGGGTGAGGCTCACTGGCTGATGGCTAACTATATTTATCTGAGACTGCTCTGATTGCCTCTTCTTCTTTAAAGCCTAGGTCTTCCATCGTCTTTGTGTCCCCAAAACTTCAGTCTTGTCTTCAGAAAACAGAAATTGTGAAGTAATCCTATTTTTCTCCC
The DNA here is from genome assembly GCA_023101725.1 of Atherinomorus stipes. Classification (NCBI taxonomy): domain Eukaryota; kingdom Metazoa; phylum Chordata; class Actinopteri; order Atheriniformes; family Atherinidae; genus Atherinomorus; species Atherinomorus stipes. The sequence goes on along the minus strand of JALJCO010008871.1, from coordinate 594,085 downwards.
TCTGTGTTCATATGTGCAAAAGCAGCAGGTCAAGCTCCTCTTCAGTCAGCCATGTTGTGCCACAATATTTCTACTGTAGACAAGAAGGGACAAACAGGTCACCGTTCCTACTTTTTATTTGGGTTTACATCTTTCAGACTAAATATCTATGCTGAAAGGTGGAGCAGGACATGGATAACTGCCTAATTTTTAGATCTCATGTATGAAGTTAGAGTTCTGAGGTTTCAGCAGTCCAACAGCTAATTTGTCTCTGTCTTAAAGACACATTACATAACTTTACAACCTTAAAGCTCCATGCTCCCAACTCGCTTGATGGCACAGTGCTGTTTATTATTTCAATTTCTAAAGACGTCTCTGCCCAGCAAAGAGCCTGGGAAACCACACTTCACAACTTTTTCTTCTGAGATCTACGTGATGTTTCAGCTGCATCACACCAGCAAGCAGATACTGTAACACTGTGGCCATTTTGAATGGTCACCATGGCTGATTCAGCAAAGAAACAAAAGAGGACATAATGGAGGAGGAGGGGACAAGTGATAAGACAAGAATCAAGATACAGTAAGACCATCTTTTACTGACAGGCTGGATTTTACTGTATGCTGAATAGCCATCGATAGAGGCCGCATTACTGAAAAAAATCAGCAAAAATTTCATCTGGTTTCCAGTAACTGTGTTCAGAGATTATTCTTTACAGTGTTCTTTGAAAAGTAATCCCAAATTTGCTCTCTGTTGTGGAAAAAGAAAAGTTCAGATAGAAATAAAGACATGAAAAATAATTGTATCTGTCTGTGTAATTGCTTGCAAGAAACAGTTCAACAGTCAAATACAAGCAGTCTGCAGAGCGAGAGACCCTGTACTGTACAAGCAGTAATGCACAATTACATTGTTCTACTACAGCAGTCACTTACTTGAGAAGTTTATCATTCATGGTGGATGTTCCTGATACTGTGATACATAGGTTACTTTGCACACACAACAAAGATAAGAAAGACACTAAAGACGATTTAAAATCAGGAGCAGTGTCACAGAACACAAACTTAACACTTCTACAGTACGGTACTGTAGAAAACATGTTTTGTACTTTTGTCTTCAAAGTCCCGATGAATTGGACAGCAGATTGCTATTTGTGTCCATAGATTTACATGTTTCCTGTAAAAACAGAAGCTCTGCTGTCCCCCCAGGCAGAAACCTCCTACACTGCATCTGCTCTACTGGTGTTTTGGTTTGAATTCAGTCATAGGCAAGAGATGTCAGAATTTAAGAGGGCATTTCACTGGACACTATATTAGTACACGCCCCCAAGTGCAAGATGAGTCATCTAGAATACTATCAACAGTTCCTACACAATTACTTCTTTCTTTCTTTCTTTCTTTCTTTCTTTCTTTCTTTCTTTCTTTCTTTCTTTCTTTCTTTCTTTCTTTCTTTCTTTCTTTCTTTCTTTCTTTCTTTCTTTCTTTCCTTTCTTTTTCTTTCCTGCTCTCTGATGGTTTTAAATGATCTACGCTTATAAATCTGCAGCATGTCTTGGTCTCATAACAATCCCACCTTTTCATCCCCTGCTTTGTGTTAAAAAGTCAATTTTCTCATTCACTGATCTAATTAACTGAACAGATTAATTTGCCAACCTAATTCCATTTCACAGTAATTTAATAAATCCCCCAAAATTTCATCAGTGTTTCATTCACCTTTGAGAGGAACCTCTAATTAGAAATGCTAATGCGTAATTATTCTTTTATTTCCGGCTTAACGTAGCCAGTGTGAACAAAATGCAACAAGGGCTCAAGAGGATGACAACAGATTTCAACTTCAGAAAATTAATTTCTTATCAGCATTATTACATGAATATGAGCGTGTAATTTGTTTTTGTCTTGTTTGCATCTAGACACCCTTTCTAGCTTGCATGAGACTGCAATTAACCTCTGGTGTTTTCTCTCAAGCATGCAGCGCTCAAATGCTGATGTAACCACATGTGACACTGTGCAGATGGAAACCTGATCTGATCCCTGAAGGATGAGCTCTGTAAAGTCTCTAAAGGAATGCAAGGAAGCCTTCTAACATTACATAAACATATACTTGGGATGTACCACCTACCAGTGTAAAGCCGTAGCTATTATTTATAGGAACCTCCTTTGCATCTCAGTGATTTCTGGAGGCCAGACTGAAAAACAAAAGATGTGGCTCTTCTGTTTGTTTAGGTGGGCGGCTTAGAAAAGAGATTCTTATGGAAGTTCATTGTGTTGATGACACAAGCTCAGTCTTTAAACGTGCACTCCTGCCATCTAGTGAAGCGTTGCATTACTACACACAAACTTAAGCAGGGGTTCCTCCTTGTGGCAAAGCAAGGTTAGTGCTGTTTTCTTTTCTTTTTTTTTTTTTTTTACACCAGTGCTTTTTCCCTGCAATTTACTTACTCATTACTAGCATTTGTAAATTGCATGCCCTGCTTGTCAGACATGTATAAATGATGGGGCATAATTTAAAAATAAGCAAGAGGTGACCTCAAGGTTTCAGCTAAACGGTTTGACAAGCTGATGAAAAACTTGCCCACCTACAGAAATACAAATTTTGTCACAACACTCTGTTTTAAAGAACCTGCTGGTGCAAAAAGTTAATCAAAGTGGAGCAACATTCTTTACTTTATGCACAAAAGAAACGAAAATTAAATCCAAGCATGTTGGAACCTGTGAGGTCAGAGTTAAGAGCCCAAGACTAAACTCCATTTAATTTCTGCAGCACTTTCAAAGCGTCATCCTGCTTTTGCAGCTGTGATAAAGCCACTTCTCTCCTTGTTGAGATTAATAGCTGGTACCCACAGAGGCCACTAATGTTGAAAAGCCACTGGCCCACCTCTTCCCCAGTGCTACCCTGGGAGCCACAGCCTCCATAATGGCTCCATTCTCTAAATTAATGGTGCTCACCGGGAACATGAAAAAAAAGCGATTTTAATTATAGGCCACACAAGAGAAGAGAAGAGAAAGAACGCTGCAGGGAAACCTTTTATGTCTTCAGGGACAGCACAGTGGAGCTAATTTAGGTTTCTGGATGCTACTTTAGGGGATCAAATGTTTACTACGGGTGAACGGACATGAAGTCGTCAACTAATGTGTCGATTTGATTTTCCACCATTAATAAGATTAGGCTTGTCATCATTCTTGCATTCTAAAGTTTGAGCAAAAGGAGCTTATTTTTTTCTCTTTTTTTGTCATACTTTAGCCTTTATAGTTCAGTATCCCCCTTAGGGTCACCTTACTGTATACTGCTGTCATGTTGGTTAACAATTTATCAGTTCAAGATTTGTTCTTTGGTTTGTTCATGTCATGACTTCACAAAAGCTAATATTTTTTTCCCCTCTTCATAATAATTTTGTTCTTTTGACACTGAAAGCCTTGTAGCCATTTGTCAGGCTACTTGCTGCTGCAGGCCCCACACCCCTGAAGACTTTCACCGGCCCATCCTGAAACAGTATCCAAGCAGAGGCAGACTGTGAGAGTCAGCACTAACAATAGAAGTTCAAGATCAACTGTCAGCAGCCAGCAGAGGATTTTCTAAACTTTGAAACTGCAAATGAAAGCTGAGCTCAGCACAAAACAGATGATCATTCAGGGGATGTTTTAAACAAAGAGGTCTGACTGCAGAGATACTTAATTTCTGTACTGTACTATGACTATTAATTCCCACTATATGGTGGGACAAGATTTTTCCACTAAAGCAAATGTATTGATTTAAAAGTACACTTTCTACAGCATCATTTGGAGAGATTTTGTGCCCTCTGAGGCTTACAGGGGGCAAGAGGAGACATTGAGGTCCCCTTACACGTGTAACCTGAGAAGCACCTCTTAAAAAGAGTCACTTGCAATCAGAAAGCCTCCATTTAATTACAACACACAGGAAATTACTGAGTGAATGGGTCAGGTGCTGATAAGAGGCTGAGCCCCGGGGATGATGGTTCCTGAAACCTGAGGAGCCCCAATCTCAAAGCTGAATTATCACAAAAGGCCGAGTCTGGAAGCCTGACAATCTGATTGTACTGTCATCCAGATTCATAATTAATATATTTATCGAATTAATCGCTGAAAAGAGCCCTGGACTCCTGAACAGTGGGCAGATTCATTTGCCCCTGGCTCGGCTTACCGTTAATAACAGTGTTGTCAGTGAAATAGGTCCTGAGAGAGCCGATGCTCTAGACTTCATGACAGACAAATTGCTCATCTGTGTAGAGATGATATAAGGAATTTAGGGAGTAAAAGAAAGAAAAATGTCATTGTTTGGTGACAACCACAATTGCACCCTTGTTTCAGATTATGAGCACCAAGTTGGAGGAACATGAAAGAAGCATTTACTAGTTGGGAGAAAGCTGAAAATTCCTGTTGTTATAGCTCTGATTTAACAAATCACTCAAAGGGGCTCTGTCTGTAGCTTTAACGTGTTCAAGAAAAGAATAATGTGCATAGAGTTTCGCCACTGTGTAGTGTACAATCATTTTCAACCCATAAAACTAAGGGGCAACAAGGAAAAAGCTTCAAAATCCATGAAACAAATCTTCTGATGATTCGAAAAATGCTTAGTGTCTTTACCTCGATCTGTGTTCACACAATCATGTAACTTATAGCCTCATCATAATTAGAAGCTCTCACATTCCAAATACCTGGAATACCTGCAAAATGAATAACAATAAGTTAGTTCAGTTCAGTTTACTTGGTTAATATTCTCAGGGAGATTTGGTTTGCAGTTGAATCATTCATACAAAACAATGTAACACCGTAAAAACGCAGAAGGAGAAGTTCTTTGTTGTGTTGTTACCATCAACATACCCCGCTTCTACACATGGGTCCTGCAGGCAGCATCTCATCATCATAATCACATCATCATGGTTGTTGCCATTATCATCATCATCACCACCATCATCATCATCAGTAATCAAGAGATTACTTGTTTGTGTTAAGCTGGATGATGGCTCACGACAAAGCTCAGCACCGTTCAGTTTTACTCCTCTGTACAGCAGCCAAATGGAAGAGGCTGAAGTTCACCATGCAGTGGGTGAGACTTGTCATTTAAGATTGTACCACTCACAGGTAGGTGCTGTCGCTGTTTCTGTGTGGGGCTTTTGGGCAAAGCTGTTTCTCACCAATAAGCCTACTGGACCATTTGACAGTTTGGCCCAGTGAGTTCTTGTTCTTCAAGGACAGGTTCCCAAATCATGCCACCAGGTAAAAAGAAAGGACAGATTCAATAAAAGCATCAGAGAAAAACTTCATAGTTCTGTATTTTTAACCCTTTGAGCCCCAGGCCTATTTTTTTTTTTTTTTACCTCTGCTTGAAATCTAAAAGGTTAGAATAAGACAATCTCCTGAGACAACAAAGACGCTGATGTCCCTTCTTACGTACATACAGCTTCCTAGTTTTCATCAAAGGTCAGCTTTGAGTCTATATTTGTCCCAATACTTGGATGTACAAGTTGTACTGTCTGGCTCTTGGTTTTGGTGACTTTGTGTGGAGGGGCCTGCTTCTAAAAATCTATAATCATATCCTTGATCTTTACTGTGTTCATCTCCAGATTGACTCCTCACACCAGACCACGTCTGGTCTCGCTTGTCTGCAACAGACTGATGATGCCTGTCATCTGCATTTTTTATCAGCTATTCTCAGTTTGCTCCAAATGCTTGACAATCTGGTTCAACAGTGAGACCTTGGCATCCTCTACCCATCTATTTGGTCTGTATGCAAATCACATTGGATCTTTCACAAGTTTCTCAAATGATTTCATTATCAATGATGAGAGAGCAACTGGCATTTGAAACTTTAGGGCGGCTGACTTTAGGATCAGGGACTGCTACCGTATCCTTCCAGATTGTAGAAAATGGGGCTCAGTGCTCTAGCACAATATTTAAACCCAGTGATTCTTCAGAAAACTTCTCTTTAGAGTCATATTTGATTTTTAAATTGTATGTGTGTACATGCTTAAATATTATTGGCTGTTCTGAGGGCTTTGATTAGTTAAAGATGATTCAATGCTACAAAATCTATTCTTAAAAACAAAAAAGGAAAGGAAAAAGCATTTTGTGTTACACAGAGGATAAGTGTACAAACAATTTTATTTTTGTTGGCCTCCTTATACCTACAATGTAAGAAGCACTAAAAGTCATTACGTGAGTGCAAAGTTTTCCAGCAGGACAGGTGAAGTTTAAAATACTGCAGTAAAGAATTTATTTCAAACTGTGAGTCATCCCTTATCTGAAGAACCAAGTGTAAGCAGCTTCTCCTCAGTCCTCACTTGTTTACTGTGTAATAATGTTGTTTTAACATGTTGTCCTCAGTCGCACTTGGTTAGTTGGTATTTGTGTTGTCCATCGGCAGCTACTTGAGGTACTTTTCTACTCTGGCTGATTCAGCCCTGCAGGTTTAATAGTCCCTCTCCTCAGTGCAAAGGACTGCACCGGACAGGTTGCAAAGGCTTTTCAGCAGGATCTGCCTGCATCAATCAAATTACATAGAGGGCTCTTTTTGTAATTGCAGGCTATTACAATATGTAGCATGAGGGGTTCAACGCTATTTTCAAACTTGATGAAATGGCAACAAGGTCTCTTCTCACATCCTGTGATAATTGAACAATTAAACTTTAGCATTGTAATGACCTCTTCATATGGCAAAACTAATTACAAATGCAGACTATTCATGAAAATGGCTTTCAGGATTAATTCAAAAGCTGTTTTCCAGGATGTAATGCTTCATTTTTATTTATCTACAGTATTTAGTAATATTTTTATATATTTATTGTATCAGGGGAATTACAAGGTGTCTTTTTGTAAATATGTTGGGATGTAAAACTTTCGCAATAAAAAAAATCGCTACCTAATTGGGCTTCATCTTTAAATGGTTGTTCTGCAGGGATCTTTTCAGTTCTTGTATTTTTCAGGCAAAAATGTTCTAATTATACAGGTAATTCAGACCCACAGGTATTTTCAGACCATTTACCTCAGGTCATTCAGCTGAAACCCTCATTTAACATCTTTATTAGACAGGTTTTAAATCACTCTGTTTGATTGGAGCAGTTTAGCTCTTTATACTCGTCACAGTTAAATGCAAATTCTCTGGATGGACACGAACCCTCAGAGAGCAGATGGTGAATCTCTCTTATTAATAATTCAGAAGAAATGAGCAAAAATTAGTGAGCAGATCATCAGCTATATCATGTAACCATTACTTCTCTAAATTAGGTATTTGATTTGAGAAATTAAAAATGGAAATTTCGTGAGCATAAAAAGCTCCTTTTTTCATCTGCTCGTGCAAAACATGATGATGACAAAATTAATTGTCCATGTTGTCCTGTTTTCTTTTTACAGGCTGTGAATCTCCCAAACAGTAAGCTTAACTCTGAACTCTGATGTCTAATCACTTAAGAGGAGACCCAGCAATGCTCCTCACACATTCTGGAGCTCTTCAGGTGCATTAGGTGAAAATCACATTAACTCAGACAATGGACACAAGGCTTCAGGGGCCACTTGAAGGATGCAGTGGATGTGAAGAGGGCCTATATTTTACCACATAAAAAGCTGGAAGATAAAAGCATGTGTTTCCCAGCAATATGCATAGTATATATAATTAAATACTTTGCAAAATGCTTTGGTGTTTTGGTGAGGCAAATACAAAAATGGACATTTGATGTATAAAGGAAGACTTTGTGCAAGACCTAGAATCTTCTCATGGCAATGTTTGACCTCCTGAGCTCCTTCCTTGGACAGTCAGAGACAAAACAGATGAATCTGATATCAACAATCTCAAAAAAGACCAAACTGAGCACATAGAACATCTAATATATAAACATGGCTGCTCTCAGACACAAGTCATTTGCAAGTTCCAATACAAAATGATTATGTGTGTTGATATATCAAAGCAGGAGATGGAAATGATTGGAAATGTATCATGAGGTGGTGATTGTGGCCAATATTAAACAGCACAAAGAAGCTTTTGTTCTTGAATTCCTGCAGCAGTTCAGCCAGTATTGCCTCTGCTTTAATTTAATATCTATTTATTTTACTCTATTGTATGAGTTTTATTGAGGTTGCGCCTGCTTTATCACCTTAATCTAAACCAGAAGTGAAGGTCAGGACAGGCGCCTCTGTTTATTGGCTTCCATTGAGCCCATATGAGCTGATTTGGCTATCTGCTTTTGATATTAAGCTCTTTCATGGTATTTTTGTGCTATACGGATATTATTTATCTCCACATTCAGATATTCTGTGATTCTGTGTGTATTTCCTGCTAAATTAAATATTCTTCATCATTTTTGTAATATCCTCTTTGTAGCCTCGTGCGGGATGTGAGAATCCTGTTAGATGTGCCAGCAAATCCATACTATCTATGAATCCAGATAAAAAAAAACCAAAAACATTTCATCTCCTTCCTCCCACATGTTGAGGCAAGTACAATAAAACAAACATTAACATAAAGTGTGCGTTTAATGGTCAACTATAAGTTATATGAATAGGAGCTTTACAGCAAAATTTATTGTCATTTTGTTAAGCATCAACTGATTATCAAACTGACAGGTTTTAAATTCACTTCAGAACCGCTGATTTTTTTTTTTTTTTTTTTTTTCAATTGGCCCATTTAGATTTTTCAGTCACATTTCAGTCTTGTTCTCTTTATCCATTTGGCTATTTACATGACCTGGAAAAATTCAATTAAGATGAAAAAATACCTTTTCCATGACCATTTTTATGATTAATGTAAATAGACACCCCAATCAGACCTGCTAACCTTGAGTATTTATCTATTTATATGGAAATTTTCAGGTCTTTATAAAGGTTTTCAGTGGGGTTAAGGTCAAGACTTGTTTATTTATAACACAACACCTTCTCCTCTCCAACAATTTCCTTCTCAACCTAAAGGATGCAGGAGTTTTGACCTTGTTTTCTGATACTGCTCATATGTCTCACCTATAACACAGCAGTAATCTTTTAAATTCATCATTCCTTAGATATATTCAGTGTTAAAGGCAGCAGTGCATGCTCACAGCATAACAGAACCACCACGTTTCAGAAAGTATCACAATCTTTTCCTAATAAGTTTAACTTCATTGCCTAGATATGCAGAAAGACTTGTGTAAAAGTATTTGTTAATTAATGCTGCTGTTGTTTTAAAAATAAAGGGTTGTCAGTTTGAAATAAGTTCAGCCTTTGAAATAACTGTGAAGAGGTATACCCCCCCCCACACACACACACACACACACACACACACACACACACACGCACACCAACAACAAACCATGTACACACACACACACACACACACACACATGGCATCCCTCTTCTGTTTTCTCTGAGCATTTGCCTGCATTTAATAATGTTTTTTTTTTATTTTTTTTTTATCTTCATTGAGTTTTCTTTGTCCAGATACTGTTTAACTAAAGTAGGCCATATGCAAGCTCTAAAATCTGCCGTACAGCTAAATACATCTTGAGGTCAAGACACATTTTCATGCCAAACGAAAGTGCACAGAGGAGTAGGCCTTCTTTAAAGGCGCAAAATCTTTATTTTATTTTTCTTCAGTGTAGCTGAATGCAAAGCACCTCCTTACCACACTGCCAGGCACACTTTTCATTATCATCTTTAAAGGCCTACTCCTTACATCAAAATAAAATTGTTTCTTAAATGCATCAGTGCAAGACTGACTGACGTCCTTAAACGTCACGTTTCCGCGCGGCGAAATATGACGCTGCAGGTGGTGCACGTGGTCTGTTGTTTACTTCTTCCAGGGAGGTTGGAAAGCAGCTGGAGAGGAGGGGGGGCGGTGAAATTGTGAAACAGTTTTCCTAGATAGAGTTACTCAGCACTTGAAAGAAGACCCGTAGACCGACATAAACGCCGGGAAAATGACGAACTGAAAATTTCCCTCCTGCAAAGCTCCACGAGACCCTCACAGTATGTAGCTTAATGTTTGTGTTTTTTACAGAGCTGAGTGAGCAGCGTGCCGTCCTGTTCTTGTTCTTGTTCTTTGTTCTCAGGAGTCTTCAAGTTGAAGGTTTAGTTTCGTCAACAAGGCTGTTAACCCTTCTTGTAGCAGTGAGTTTTTATAAGACGACAACGCTGGCTTAGTAAATTTGTCATTTTTCACTTTCAGCCGAAACTACATCCTTTTACTCATAGTTTACATAGAAATGTTATATATCACGGATAAAAACCATTGTAGTGTAGCTTTAACAACAGTGGGTGTAAATTTGGACTTTACTGCTATGTCTAATGATGACGTTTTTGTCATACAGACAAATTATAGTAGGCTAGCTACACTGTGAAATTCCAAGTTCGTTGTACTGCTGAACTGCCTCTGATTAAATTACTCTCTTGTTTTTCCAGAAAAACACTACAATGCTTCAACTTGGAAACCTGTTCACCCACTTTCATCTCAGCTCCAAAACATCAGAAAGTGTACAAAGCCATCAGCTGCCAACACTGCCTGACTTTTTACAGCATGTCATGTAAGAGTAAAGTTAAACCAAACTATTTCTCAAGAAGTGTTTTTTTTTTTTCCAACTCAAGTTGACTTGAGGTGTTTGTGACTGCAGGGATGAAAGATTACTGTAATATTGTCATTTTACAGACATAAAATGTTATTTTCATTAATGTTTTCCCCAATTAGAAATAGTATATTTGATATTATGATTTGTAAAATATAAAATAACAGTAATAACAGTACATCCTCTGAATCGAAACATCCCCCTCCAAGAACACTGGCAAAGTGCCAGTAGTGTCGCTATGAAAATGTATTTGATTAAGTCATTGACCATTGAACCATTGAACTCTTCAGCAGGAGGGGCAATTGATCATTGCACTCTTATAATGTTATAATATAGCAATAATCTCTTAACATTAAATGACCTTAATAGCTTAAAAATAACAACCTATTGTCATTTAATTAACTCTACAAATATTTCAGATCCCTACATATTTAAAACAAAAAGAACTCATGAACTTTTTACAGCATTTATCTATATATGCTCTACCATCAGCAAGCTACCCCATTATTTCACTTCTTATAAATTCATTTAAACATGTCCAGCTAATTACTTCTATGACCTTTTTCATGTTTAAGATGCTAAAAGTGGAAAAGAATTGCTCTCAATAATGGCAATCATTGTAAAGGTTTTTTTTTTTTATCCTAGTGAAAGCACAGTAACTTCTTGGCTAAGAGACAATAAGGGCTTTCATCACAATCAAAAAAAGTTAGAAAGTAGCTGTAGCTGATAAATCAGAAGACTCCAACATGGTTTAAGTCATGTAACAGCATCACATTCTGCATCACTTGCTAGCTGTTACTAAACCCAGGCTGCATCATGTGTATCAGAACTGCATTAAGTTAAAAGAACCTTAAAATAGTGCCTCATGTGGTTAAATTTAAATTGAAAAGATTTATTTGCTCTGATAAACTGTTAAATATTTAACACCTTACTCTCATCATTTGGAACTCTTATTCTGACACTTCAACTTATTACAAGGTGATGGAGTATTTGGCTAAAGAGACAGATATTTTCCTTGATTGGTGAAGACTAAAACCACTAATGTCACCCAGTTCACGGCTAAAACTCTGAAGGACTGTCTTACAGAGGTACAGGTGTGGTTGAGCTCAAACTTTCTGAACCTTCACAAAGGTAAAACTGAGATCTGGTGTTTGGTCCAAGTAATCCCCTGTATGGACATGACAGTGTGGCTTCATCTCTCCTCTTGTAAAGAATCTGGATGTGTGTGTTGATCCTCTTTTTAAATTTGATAAACACATCAGCGCTGTCATCAAGGCCAGCTTCTTTCAGCTGAGGACTCTTGCAAAAATTAAGTCTTATCTTTCTCAGGCAGACTTTGAGAATGCAGTCAAGCACTTATACTTCACGTTTGGATTACTGCAACTCTTTGTATGTAAGGCTGGACCAGCATTCTCTACAGCGCCTACAGAGCGTTCACAACGCTGCAGCCCACCTACTGACCAGATTTAAGAGGCGAGAATCCATCACCCTTGTTTTACTTTCCCTACACTGGCTCCTGGTCTGCTTCCAGGTGAAATTCAAGAGTTAATTAATTGTTTTTAAGTGTTTAAACTCCTTGGGTCCATCTTACTTAAGTGAGGTGTTGCAGCCCTACACTCCACCCAGAGCCTTGAGATCAGCTGACCAGCTCCTCTTGGTCGAAAAAGCCAGGCTGAAGACCAGAGGTGACCGGGCCTTTTGTGTGGGAGCGCCTGAATTGTAGAGCAGCCTTCCTCTGGTTATTAGGTCCTACGAATCTTTAGGACAATTTAAGGCCAGATTTAAAACGCATCTCTTTTCCCTGGCCTTCAACATTAGCTAAAATAGGATATCCTGGATTGATACTTTTATTGCACCTTTATTTGTTTTATTGCCAATTTTATGTGACCACTTTATTATTGATGATACTCTTTTGTTTTTATTGCTAATTTTATTTATGACCTATCATTGCCTATTCTAACTGTGAGGCAGTTGCTGTTGCAAAGCACTGAATACTGCATTAGCTAAAAAAAATTGTTTCATAAACTGCTAATATATCATATACCATTAATTTTAGAGCCTGCACTACTGAAGTGTCATAAAGTAATCTTAAAATTTATTTTGATAAATTGTATATTGTTTTGTTTCTATTTAACCCTTTTTTGCACATCTACTGTAGGAAATTTTCTGGGCTGAAGAAGGAAGATGTCTACTGCAGCCTTCGTGTTCCTGACCAATTTCAGACAACTAAAGATGACATCAACATTGTTATCCTCACAGGTTTGAATGCGCAGTGAAACTACTTTTCGCTATGATGCACATTTTAGGCTGTGAGGAATTGTCTTTGCCTTTGCTTCTTGGATAACTTGTTGAATGTTTACCATAATATTCTAATTTTATTTTACTAGTAATAATAATTACTCTTCAACTCTGCAAATGATTAATGTGAATACCAATGATATAACACAAGAGATGTGTGTGTTTTTTGTTTTTTTTTTCCTAAGGCCAAGGGATCTTCTGCATAGATGTAAAACCCTGGAGTGGAACAGTCTCCGCTCACAACCAAAGCTGGCATGTGCAAGTGAAGGAAGGGAACCAAAACTTTACAAACACCTGCATTGAGCAGATTCAAGATCCCCTCAAAGCTATCATGGTAAAAAATAATAATTAAAAAAAGACTCAATTAGCTGACATAATGCAAAAAAATAGAAAAAATAAAAAAAAATGTCAAACTGTGTGGCACACTTATAGCCAAGGTCCAACCAATTGTCCAACACGCTGTTTTCATACAAACTGCAGCAGGGTTAAGAGACTCTGAGTCACCAGAATAATTTATATGTAAATTTCAAACACTACAGCAGGGCTTCCTAAACTTCACAAGTGGGCACTCTGATAATTATATTTACAGACCGAGGGGACGGGGGTGAAAGCAGGCAGGTGCCTAAACACAGCTGTCACCTTATGTGCCTGAGTCTGTTAGAGGAGTCATTCATTTCCATTTCTATGGGTACTTATTTGGACTGAAGCTCAGTAGAAGAGTGTGATGGTAAACACAAGCTGCACTGTTGGAACAGTCCTGTTTAAAAAGGACCTATTAACTTCATTAACCTGCACAAAGCAGATACAGCTCAAATCTTAGTGCTAATTTGAGGTTATATAATTTTTTTAATTGGTCTTGTATGCCTTTGAGGACTGAGCAACAGGCATATTGAGATATCACACTCCCACAAGTATGAAACAGTTAGTAGGTAATTGGTTGGTTCATTAACTGAACAGCTGCTGGACTGTTTTTAAAGTTTTGTTGCTTTTCACTGAAATTCATTTTTGTGTTTTGTTTTGTTTTTTTTATCTCCATAAGTTAGCATCATGAAAAAGTGTTAGGACATCATCATAAGTCTTATAAAGTATAATTTAATCTAAACTTCTCACATGCTTAATGCTGTCTGACTGCAAGAACTTTACTTAAGAATGTGTGCTGTTGTCTGCAAAGTAATAATTTAAATCTGGATATTATCAAAGAAAATGTAAACAAGATCAGATGTAGTAATAATATAGACGTCATTTCTTATTTTTCAAGCAAAAGACACCAACATTTTTATGAATAAACTTTGTTAATGGGAAAAAATAATAACAACAAAAGAAAATCATTGATTTACTCTATGATGTACCTGTCTCCTCCAGACCAAAACCACCAACTTATGTAGCCATTTGAAGAGGAATGGAGTGTCCGTGCGGCACAGTCTCTTCTTCCCCAAGATCCTCTTCTTATCCCCAGACTGTAAGCTGGATGAGGAGCTGATGAAGAAGAGGGAGCTGGTCTCCCACAGCCAGATAGATGACTTCCTTAGATCTTTCAAGGAAGGCTACATGACCTGGATGTCAGATGCAGTGACTCCCTCGTGGATCTCAGGTGGGTTCGATTTTAAAATATTTACAATAATACTTAAAAGTTGTAATTAACATTTTATACTGCAAAAGTCTTTTTTTTAGCACATACAGAATCCATGTTTTCTGTTTACTGAGTCTTAAAACTTGCTACAAAAATCACAGGAATGTTGTTCATTGCATTTGATATTACAATTAACTTTTCTGAAGTCTGCTTATCAGGAAAAACACAGTAAATGTTTTTTGAGCATGTCATGAACTTCTGTGATGGATAGGATGAAATGAAACTGGCTTCTACAACTGCTACTACTACTACTACTACTACTACTACTGTAATTTAGCAGGCGCTTTTATTCCAAAGCAACATACATCTGAGATAACAACACAAGCAAGAAATCAAATAGGAGGGTACAGCATAGATAAGTAGGTCTACTGATGAGAAAACAACTAGTTCAGCCTGAATTTTGCATCCTATAGGTCATCTGTCGTACAGGCAGATGCAGTCAGTGCGGGGGGTCCTGAGAAAGGTGGGAACATGGGATCTGGTGCGGCTGCACTGTGGCGAGCAGCTGAAAGGAGACTATCAAGGCTGCCAATATATCGCGCTCAACCGCCAGGAGACGGACACGCTTGAGTTTTCCAGAGTAAAAACTGCTGATTCACTCTGGGCTCTGCTGGGACACGCTCCTCAGGTCAGTCCACTTAACTTTCTCTGGTTCAAGCAGAGTCTGTAACTGAGGCTGAATGTAGTAGAGACTCTGAATAATGATGTGAGACATAATCCAAATATTAACCAGTAGGTGGCAGTAGTACTTTATGACTGTCTCACTCAACTTTTGAATGCACTCCTCTTGTGATAGTAAAGGAGGGGAAACACAGGTTTTATCTGTGCTGAACATGCCACTGATACTGTGGTTATATAAGATAATTTTGAATAAATATATTTTAAGAATATATTGCATAAGTATCAGATTGTGACTACAATAGTGTTTGGTGCTATTTTATCAGTCAAACAAAAATAAAAACATGTATTTACACTCTGTGGTGAGGGAAAAATGCACAAGTGGTGTCCAATTAATTCATGATCCATTTTTTTTTTATAAATATGTATTTCATAAAGAAGGAAAAGCTGAATTAGGCATTTTAAAAATCTGTTTAGTTGCCTTCACTCTCATGTTCACTGTGTTAATTTCTATTAAGGCTTCAAGTGTCATTTACTGCCTTAATGCTTCTGTTTTTTTATTGAGGTAATTAATTCTGTCAGCCTGCAAGCTGCTCATTACTATAGCTCTCTTGATTTAATTAAAAACCAATAGTTACACACTCAAAATAAGGATCATTAATAGTCACATACTCATTTTATGTTTGGCATTTTTTTAAATCTCATTGCATGATAATACATTATTTGGAATAAATTAATTGCTCTCAAGTCAGATGACCTTGTAGCAAATATTAACTGTCAATCATAGGAGTTTTTATTAAGTTCATGCAGTAGTTTGATTTTATTGATTATTGTGTGTGTTTACAGAAAAAAAAAAGATGTTTTTGTAACATTTCCACATGATATCATTCAAAAAACTTTTTGTGTTGCTTGCTGTTGGTTCATCAGCCCTGCTTGTCAGTTAATTTGTTGATTGAAGTAAATGTTACCACTTCAAGACTAAAGAGTATGACCTCGGCTCGGCATCCATTACTGATTCACACCCACCCTTAGCACCCAAACACTCAGCCTGGGCTTCCCGTACAAGCCCACTCAGGCTTCAGTTTGCCCACCCCCCCAACACCCAGACTGTATGCACTCTCCCCTCTCGCCTCCAGCTGCTGTGTATTTGATACATGACCCAGCAGTCATTAGACAGTCTCCAGCGGGCTCTTTTCTAGCCCAAGGGGACACACACAGCGACAGCAAAATATATTATTTTCAAAGAAATATTTGTAAATGGAGGCAGTGCGAGGAGCGCTGTCTTAAAAAGCGTTGCTTGGGGAACATGCTGCTAATGTATTTTGTTTTTACAGAACCAAGTGTCAGAGTTTATTAATTTAATCCTGAAACTACAGAAAAAGTAGTTTTCTCCAATGGATTTGTGCAATAAATTGAAACATTTTTGTATCAATTCCCATGTCACCTATGCTGTCTGTAGAAAAAGGAAAAAAAAAAGAAGGCACTTTGCTCGTGTGCAGCAGCTGCAAGGGAAAGCTGGGGGTGGCACAGAAACTTAATAGCTCCCCCAGGCATATTTTCAGGGCTTAGAAATAATGCATACTTTTGATTTGTTACTTGTAAACACACAGGCTAGAAGATGTGTGATATGACCTACAGTTTCACTCGGGCATCTGTTTGCTTGTAAGAGGTGGCATCATATGCATTTACAAAGCCATCGTTTATGAAGGCACTAGGTGAGTTTTTTTGTGAGCTACGGCAATTACTCTGCAGCGAATGGGATGTCTACATGCCCTAAAGTGGAGAGTGATTGAGTAGAGTGGGTGTAATTTATTAATTATGGTCTATATTCTTAGACCGCGGTTCTGGCTTCATTCAATTTATATGGATTGAGGGGTAATTATAGAGTGTGTGTGTGTCTATGCGTGTGTGTTAAGGAGACAGAGAAAGAGCTGAAGGTCTATTTGTGTCATGATTTAAAGTGCAGGTTACTTATGATGTTCATCTTGATGTCGTCTCCTGTTCGAATATTTGACTGCTGTGTAGCCTGGTGCCAGTTCATATAATCTTGTTTATTTAGGAAGAGTCCCTGAATTTTAAAAAGCTCCTAATTGCATAGCTGAGGTGAATTAAGTTCCTTTTAAGTGTAACTTGACTACACAGCCCTGTCAGCTGATTAATAGAAGCAAAGCCACCAGGTGAAAAGCTTGAAAGTCACAACAACATCTAATCTAAGCTAACGGCGCGGGGTACAAATAAGCTGATGTGGGTTGCCAGAGCTACACCTCATCTCTCTGACAGACTACAGATTCCACACAATTGTAGCTTGTTAAATTAACTCCACCCTGACATTCCTCTCTGTTTGGCCATCTCCCAGGCTGCACGTGTCACAAGGCTGTAATGGACAGCCTGGTGTGTGTTGTGCTTTGCACAGAAAAGCCAGAGAGGAGAGGGGAGACATCAACTGCTTTGTGGTGATAATGAATGGAGGCACACAAAAGGCCAGGGGCAGGCCATTTACAAAGCCTGCAAATTCTGCTGCCTTAATAGATCCTATTGGCAGCCGCTGTGGCTTTTTGGTCCCTTTTTATGGAAGAAAAAAGCAAAAGTCATTTAGAGTCATTCTTGCTTATAGGTCATTTCTTGTAATAATTTGCAAACATTTCTATATCTGTATATCTTGTTACAATCAAAGGTACATCTGTATGAACATTTCTGTTTAATATCTCCAAGCTCACTGTAGGTGCTCCCCAAAACAAAAAGGATGAAAAGGATACTTTAAAGTTGTTGCAATGTATGTGCATTTTGATTGGAAATTTCAGGTTGTAACTCACATCAAGTTCACAGATCCTCTGATTCATCAAGTACCCAATTAAACCTGATGAGGTGATTTCTACACAAAAGTTTTACAGATAAAGTTTTCTAATGGATCCCCTTGGAAAAAATATAGTTTCGCTTTACAGCATAAATGAAAATTGTGTAGTAACTAAGTACCAGGATGTTGAAATTTCTGTAATTGCAGGATTGCTCTCAAAAGGCAACTGGAATTGCCAATAATTTGCAGCAGAGTGTGTGTAGGAAGCTACAGAGGAAAACTAGCCATGCAATTACACAAGAGAAGAGTGCTGCAGTCTCACAAGTGTCTATAATGAACTAGTGAAGACATCAGCACTCATACAGCAGAAGGCAATGATGAGGGCTTCCTTGTTATAGTGTGTGATTAAACTTAGTAAAATCATTTTTCCCCCCTGGAGCACCGAGCCGCAGTGAAGAGTCCCATGGAGAGATTCTGCATCTGTCAATTTAAAGATGATTCAGTGTGTTTCCTCCAAATTCATCTCCCTGCATGCACAACCAGCCATTTTCTAGGGTCCTTCAAGCACTCTTTTGTTAATTTAGTTAGACATCAAATACCACAGTTCATGTTTTACACATAGCTACTTAACACGGGTGGAGTTTGAGTTTGAGTAAATTTGAATACATATTTAAAATAAAGCTTCAAGATTCTGTGTTAATATTCATTAGAAAGTAATTTCACTGATTGCACAAAGAGCACAGTTTGCAAGTAGATAAAACTATTTATGAATAAGGTTTATTCAGAAGGCAAGAAAATTGAAAATGCATTAGTAGGGTCCAGGGGTATACTGTAAAAAAATCAATATGATACCCTTTCAAAAATCCCGTGACTGAGCAATAGAGTAAAAAAACAAAATAATTGTTCAATGTAAAGAATTGTGTTTCACTGTAATGCTTTACATAAAGCTGTTAATATGGAAAAACAAGCATTGCGCTGTTAATTTTTGTTCCTATCACTTTGAATAACCGATGTTTTCCAATTTGTTTTTGAGAAAATAATTTATGTTGCTCAGAAACAATTTTTTTGACAAAATCAATCTGCAACCTTTTCTTTTTATAACCTGACACATCCATGTTTCTTCTTATAAAACAAAAGATTGTTAGATGCATCCAATGAATAATTTGATCAGTTAAATTTGGCCTTTGGGGAACTATTACAAACAATTATGTACCATTTTTGTAACATTAACAGACAAAACAACCAAAAAGAGAAAATAGCCCCTAGGCTTATCTATAATAAAAATAATAACAGTCGCAGGCCTGCTGATACGATCACATAACTGCAATGGAAAGCCATTGAAAGTAGAAAAAACAACAGCAGTAGCACTGAATTGTTGCAGAGCTCAGTGCTGTATCATATTTATTAAGATCCATAGACTTCATTCAGGATTTTCTCATTGAATGACTTTCTATCATCATCAGATTTGACATTAAATACTGGTTTTAGTTTCGGAGTGGACCTTTTCTTAATCAGTGGCTAATATGTTAATTTTATCTCTGTGAGCTCAGTTATTTGTTTTGTGAATTCAGGATATTACAGAGACCCCCCAGTACAGGCTCTAAGATATGATCAATGGGGATTCATGAATAATGAAGAGGACAGAGTGGAGCAGAGGCACTTAATTACAGCTTCAAAAGCCATTCTTGTTAATTGAGGAGAATTAAGAGTGTGAAGTGGACTGTGCAGCGACATTAGAATTTTTTTTTTTTCAAATCAGACTTTCTTTTTTTGTTATGGCAAAATCCTGACAGCTGGGAAACGCTACCTGAGGTTATTGAAGCATCTCTGTATTTAAAATGTATATACAAAGTTTACCCTATTTGCTGCGCTTTTCCTTTGCCCACCTGTGAGCATCTTCTTTAATGTAAAGGCTAATGTGCTACATATCCAGAAGATGTGTGGCCGCTGTGTGCAGCAGATACAGCATATAATTGACAGCCTTGCCATCTGTTACATTTATGTGAAATTACGGATAAACTAGTTAACAGACACTTTGGCCCATTGTCTGTTGTTTTGATAATCACCCTTAATAACGGACGGCATCAATATGGTCTTTAAACCTGATTTGGGAGTTAATGGAGTCAGATGGGGACAGTCAGTGTATGCTTTGGGGGTAATGTTGTTAGAGATGTTCGTAAAGAGCAAATTAAATCAGTCATAGATTGTGCCCTCTCAAGTCAGCCAGACGACCAGACCCATTCAGGAAAAAAAAGAAGGGGATTCATATTTTAACCTCTCACAGAAAATGCACTTATGTGGATGGAAATAAAGTCAGAGCTGGGTGACTGGATGTAAATGGTTATTGCCGAGAGTCTAATGGCTTCCTGTTAGCTGAGGCTGGCTGTTTGGAAGTAGCTATTCAGAATTTACCCAGCAATTTATTTTTCAGTTCATGGCTTTAGACAAACACAGTTATTGACATAGAAAGTTAAGGCATCTTCATGGACAGCCTACATATGCAGGAAACAAGTTATGATGTTTGAGTATTTCATACAAGAAGTATTTGCACAGATGCTTCAGTATGTTTTTATTGCACTTTTGAAGCCCCAAAACAACTAGTCAATTTGTAGAATAGCAAATTGTTTAGTTTAATCTGCATATAAATCTCTTTTGTAGAAAACTGCTAAAAGACCTGGTTTATTTTAATAGTTTCCAGATTTTCTCTGACTCGTTATTCACATACATAAAATTGTAGAAAATTTTTTTGTGATCAAACCACGTTATCTTTACTTGTTTGGATCAACTCCATCACACCTCTGCACCTGACCTGTTCTTTAAAGGATTTGGCAACATTTCCGTCAACACTATGTGCATAGATGATAGCCTACACCACCCTTTCCCAAACCGGGGGTCTCACGATGATTTTAGCCAGATCAAAGAAATAAAATAAATGATAATTCGGCCTGTCAAATTTAATGTGTTGTGAAACTAATTTGTGAATTTTCTAAATAGCTAAATTATAACTTATGGCATATTAAAAATCCCAATTTGACTGTATCACATTGGCGCAGTTACCTGACAGTTGTAATTCCGGATAAAACTTTAATTCCACTTTAAGAAGACAAACTCCTAATTCCAAACAACAACAATAACTCTGAGTATAATTTAATTCAGAAGTAAGTGGTTGGTCTATTCCTCTTTTAATTTGGAATGAAATAATTCCTCTGTCATGTAAACCTATAATTCAGTTCTTAGTTAATTCTGGTCATTCTGCGCACGCTCCTTCCCTTGTCCTGTTGTAGTGGCGGACATTAAAGCTTACTCAAAACAAGCGTTGGACTCTTGCCGGCCGATAAAAGTGAAGCAATATTGTAGTGTTAAGCTGCTGCCACAAAACTACAGTCAAAATAAAAGTGGAGATCTGTATTATTATGTAATTTTCCATATTGTAGCTGAAATGAAAAGAAGCAAGTACCAGGGTTTGTTAGTTCTGGGTAGACATAAATGTGTCACATCCTCTCCCTGTCCAATCAGAACCCTTCCCATCCCCCAGATCTAAAGTGGAATTAAATAAACTGTTTTCCATGTAAACCTTAATTGGGAATTATCATTTCCATTTTAACACGAAGGAGAGTAATCCCAAATTATTTAAATCAAAATAATTAATTACAAACTAGATAACGTCATGTAACCGTGGCCACTGAGAGAAACTAATTTTAGGATTGTAGACGGTTTGATTCAATGGTGAACTGAATTCACTAAAAAACACTATCCTTTTTTTTTTAAGAATTTTGTGATATCTTCAAAGCCTTATGGCTGATTCAAACCGGGTCTCTATCTGTACACCGCGTTTCAGCTGCACCACCGTTTTAATTCCGACCTCTGCAACATGTCAGCTTGCACTGGGAGCATTTGATGTTTACTAAAGGCCAGATCTATCAAAGGTTTGTGTGTATAAAAACATGAGCTATCTCATTGCACACGCAAAAAAATGTGCAAACTGATCTATTAACAGCGTCCAAAAAGGGTTTGGTCTTTCAAATGTGCTAAACAGCGCCTCTTATCCACTTGCTACTTTTTCTGCAATGAATATGCAATATGGGCCATTTACATGCAGAAGTGCGTGTAATGGGAGGAGAAAAATGTAAATACATTATTTTAGCACTTGCAAGGCGATTTATTAACCATGAGACACATTGCTTTGCTAGTTATTTGTGTCTAGAAGAAGCTGGGACCCTTTTTAGAAGCTTCTACTTTTCCTGTCTTGATAGGTAACAGAAGGAGAAATGTAGCCCTGTCAGAACAGAGCTCCACTCTATAAGGTTTTTGTCAAAAGTAAACATACAGCCTGTTCCAAAACATGATGACACTGAGAATGCTTAAGTTAGCTTTACTAAATGTTCGATCTCTAGCAGGAAAATCATTTTTTAATCAATAATTTTATCACTGAACATAGCCTTTACTTCATGTTTTTAACTGAGACCTGGTTAAATGAAAACTGTCACTCAGCTCTTATTGAGGCCACGCCCCCTAACTTCAGTTTCATCAGTGAAGCCAGAGTGAACAGGAGAGGTGGGAGGGTCACTATCTTATTCAGTGACTTATTTCAGTGTAAACAGTTATCTCTTGGGGATTTCCCTTCTTTTGAATACTTGGCTTTACAGCTGACGGCCTCAACCAGAGTCATGTTTTTAAATATTTATCGGCTGCCAAACTACTGTGTAGACTTTAATGATGATTTCTCTGAACTATTGTCTGTGATCTGTGTGGATTTTGACCATCTTGTTATCACTGGTGATTTTAACATCTATTTTGACTGTCCTCAGGACAAAGGGACTAAAGACCTGAGTAACACTCTGGACAACTTCGGGTTGACTCAGCATGTGACAGAGTCCACACACACAATAGAGGACACACCTTAAATCTACTGATCTCGAAGGCTCTGGAGATTTCTAAGGTCACGGTGTGTGATGTGGGGCTGTCAGATCACTGCTATGTTTTCTTTGAGAGTACTATCTCAGTGCACACAAATGTCTCAAAGGAGGTGTTAACAAAACGGTGTATAACTAAAAATTCCAGTGCGATTTTTAACCAGGTCTTCTCTCTAACACCTGCCCTGTCAGGGGCTTCAGTCAATAAGCTGGTCACTAGCTTTAATGCTAACATGCTGAGTGTCATGGATTCTATTGCTCCCATTAAGGCGAAGGTTATCTCTGGAAGGAAAAAGTCTCCATGGAGAAATTCCACACTGGTGAAAACTGGAAAAATGAGAGTGTCGGAAAACTGAGCATGGATGGAGAAAAACAAAACTAGAGGTTCATTATGACATCTATAAAGAGAAACTTTACTTGTATAATTTACAGCTAAGGAATGCAAGGAATTCATATTTTTCTGACATCATCACTAAAAACGGTCATAATGCTCGGGCCTTATTTGCTCCAGTCAACAGGCTAACAAACCCTCCTGTGTCAGTAGCACCTGAACTTTATTCCACTAAAACCTGCAATGACTTTTCCAAATTCTTCACCGACAAAATACAGATTATTAGACAAGCCGTTGGTTCAACAACAGCAGGTTCAGGTCATGTACTGTGTCCACCAAATCTAAACACCATGACACAGTTTTATCCCATTACTAGCAAAGAACTGGAGGACATCTTGCATCAACTGAACTCCTCCTCTTGCTGTTTGGACATCCTGCCCACTGTTTTTTTTAAAAAGGTCTCAAAGACCTTGGAGTCAGATCTGCTTCAGATTGTGAACTTCTCTTTAACGTCAAGTGTTTTCCCAGAGCCACTGAAAACAGCTGTTCATAAATTGATCAAACCTCTGCTATAAAAGGATAATCTAGGCAAGACGCAGATGAGCAACTACAGGCCGATCTCCAATATTCCATTTTTAAGTAAGATCATCGAAAAAGCAGTTTTTCATCAGCTGAATGACATTTTAAGAGAAAACAACTGTTATGATGTCTTCTAGTCAGGTTTTAGACAGCAGCACAGCACTGACACTGCTCTGACCAAAGTCATGAATGACATATGTCTGAATACTGATGCTGGAAAAATGTCAGTGTTGGTTTTACTGGATCTCAGTGCTGCATTTGATACAGTTGACCACATTATATTACTCCAACGACTGGAGAGTTGGTGGGTCTCTCTAGTTCTGTACTAAAGTGGTTCAAAACGTACTTGGAGAACAGGAAGTACTTTGTGTCAGTAGGTAATTTTACATCTGAGCGGACAAATTACCTGTGGAGTTCCCCAGGGCTCTATCCTGGGGCCTCTTCTGTTTAACATCTACATGCTACCACTGGCCCGGGTTATAAAAAACAACAATATTAGTTACCATAGCTACGCAGATGACACACAGCTATATATTGGTGTCACCAGGAGACCGGGGACCTGTACAGGTTCTTGGTAAATGTATTGAGGAGATTAATGACTGGATGTGCCTCAACTTTCTTCAGCTAAACAAAAACAAAACTGAGGTGATTGTTTTTGGAGCCAAATAGAAACGACAGCAGGTTGTCAAAGAACTTCAGTCCAGTCATTTTCTGTCATTTTCTGTACCGCTTATCCAGTTCAGGGTCGCGGGGGTTGCTGGAGCCTATCCCAGCTATTATCAGGCGAGAGGCGGGGTACACCCTGGACAGGTCGCCAGTCTGTCGCAGGGCCAACACAGAGAGACAGACAACCATTCACTCTCACACTCATACCTAGGGGCAATTTAGAGTGACCAATTAACCTAACATGCATGTCTTTGGACTGTGGGAGGAAGCCGGAGTACCCGGAGAGAACCCACGCATACACGGGGAGAACATGCAAACTCCACACAGGAAGGCCACAGTTGGAATTGTTCAAACCCCCTCCCCAGCCGGGTAACTTCAGTCCATACACCTAAAAATAACCAATCAGGCCAGAAATCTGGGCATAGTGATGGACTCAGACCTAAACTTTGAAAAACACATCAAGGCGATCACAAAATCAGCCTACTATCACCTGAAGAACATCTCAAAGATAAAAGATCTGATGTCTCAGGAAAATCTGGAAAAACTAGTCCATGCATTCATCTTCAGTCGGCTTGACTGCTGTAACAGCGTCTTTACTGGTCTACCTAAAAAATCAGTTAAACAGCTGCAGCTCATTCAGAACTCTGCTGCCCGAGTTCTCACTAAGACCAGAAAAGTGAACCACATCAGTCCAGGTCTTTACACTGGCTGCCGGTCCGTCAGAGAATATTTTTTAAAGTCCTGTTGCTGGTCTATAAAGCTCTGAATGGTTTAGGCCTGAAATACATCAGTGACCTCTTGACCCAGAATGAACCTACTAGACCCCTCAGGTCATCTGGATCCGGTCTTTTATCAGTTCCCAGAGTCAGAACCAGACATGGAGAAGCTGCGTTCAGCTTCTATGATCCACATGTCTGGAACAAACTCCCAGAGTCTCAGATCAGCTGAAACATTTATTTTATTTAAATCCAGGATGAGGGCCCACCTGTTATCAGCTGCAATTACATAGATTTTATTCAAAAGTTAAAATCCGCACGTCTCTATATTCTCTCTTTTTAATCTTAAATGATTTTGTTTTTAATTTTGAATCATGCTTCTAATTTTTTATTCTTAATTTCTTCTCCCCCCCCCCCCCCTTTTTTTACCCCACTGTAATGCTTATAATGTTTTATGTAAAGCACTTTGATTTGTCCTGTACATGAAATGTGCTATACAAGTAAACTTGCCTTGCCTTGCCTCTATTTTAGAACGTCTGAAAAACTGGTGCAAACTTGCAGCTTTGTGCACAAAAGGCTGCAACTTCTGAGAGGGACAATCGTGGACACGCATAACTCTGATTCAAAATAATTTTTCATGAGCAGTGGGGGCAAAGTATTTAGTTCTCATTGTTGAATTCAATAAAGATCAACACAGCAAACCACTGTTTAACACAGGTGTAAAATATTCTTGATAAATGAAACAGAAAGTTTGCTGTGACTGTGGAGCTTAATGAGAACTGAAGCTGCATTTTATTTCCCCTTTTTGCCAGCTTCACTTTTTTTGGATTTTAGCAGCTGGACAGGATCACACTCATCTGACAGCGCAAGCTCTGAAGCCGTTGGCAAGTGCGCAACTCCTGCATGATAGAGACCATGTCGGAGCTGAAGACACTTTCATTTGTTCAGCAACTTCTGATCCATGTCCTCATAAATTGGCCACTTCTGAGCCTCTGCACGGATACCTGTTGCATTATTTTAATATTTATCATACTTATTACCTCTGCCAAGGAGGTAATGTTTTCGGTAGTGTTGGTTTGTCCGTCCGTCCGTCCATCCATCTGTCTGTCTGTCAGCAACTTTACGGAAAAAGTACTGGACGGATTGACCTGAAATTTTCACCAGCCGTGTGCCTCAGCCCAAGGACAAAGCCATTAAATTTTGGTGGTGATCTGGATCACCTTCTGGATCCAGGACTGTTTTGAAGGATTCTTTATCATTGTGAGATCGGCCATGTTGGAAAGGCTGTTGATGATGTGTGAATGCCCTCTTGTGGCAGAAGTGTGCAGCGGCACATGATGTCAGGATGCAGAAATGAAACTTGTGAGCACCAGTGAGCATGAGGAGAGAAGACTGTTGGACAGACTTCTAGCCAGTTGAATGTGGTGAACTGTGTGCATCTGTGAAGAACTGTACGTAACTAGTTGTATTTCTACCTGAACAGGATGCTTATTTAGACTCTAGTGTTATTTAGTTGATTTGCTTATTCTGAAGTGTTCATTCACCATGTGCCTTTTTATGCTATTAAGCTAGCTGACCTGTTTCATGCCAGTTACTGTAACTTGTAGCCTTGAAAACATATCCATTTTTAGTCCTAACTGTAAGGGATTTAGTCGTAATGATTAACACCTTGAATGTGTTTATTTGCCGAACGAATGTTCCTCATGGCTTTGTATTTCTGTTTATAGACCACACTCATTTCCATCCAGGCATTCACTTTAACTAGCCCTGGAATTCCTCACCTGTAATCCTGTGTTTGTTGTTTCTCTCTGTTGTGATTAAGACTGACCAGTAAAGACAGTTAACTGTACAAGCAAGTCCTGTGTGTTCAGACCGACACCCCATGGTGAACAGCAAACGTCCTTACCAACGCCTAAACAGTCTTACATGAACGTCACCCTAACAGGCCAAATTTTGGGAATTTTTCCATATCACTCCATACAAATGGCCCGAGTGTTTGGTAAAAAATTACAAAAAAAAAGGATCTCAATGAGTTTCATAGTATTTCAAAAGTTGCTCCGGATCCAGAGAAAATTCATGATACTATGATCCAGAACACACAAAAATAAAGGAGTCGAGCTGCTTTGCAGAGGTCTGCGCTCTCCGAGTGCTTTTCAGGTTTTAAATTATTTTCATTTCTGTCCTCCTAATATCACCATCCGTCTGGCGTCGTATTTCCTTTTGCACTGTCGTCTCTTGCAATTCGCCATGCTGCAAATCTTAAAACATGCAAAACCTAATTTATATTTAGGGGCATTTCCAACATGTTTGCACCCGCTGTCATTTGTGCCTTCATTCTTTGTAAATCACCCGCAAACTGTGGTTCAGCCTCTCGCCCAAAATTCTAGATTGTACGGGCAAATTACTTCACGCAAATTTAAATCTTAGTACTGTAGATCTGGCCCTAAGTGTTTAATTAGGCCCCTCCTCTCTGCATGCTGTGTTGACGTGTAGAGCAGATGTCTGACAGCAGAATATCCTACCACTGCTGCGCTTCACAATGCAGCAATTCCGCTCCAGTTATTTGTGGTGTATTTACGACAATTTTAAAAAAACAATTGAGAGAGAAAACACTGCTAAGCAATTAATCAGGTAATGATAGAAGTACTGTACAGAACTATGTATAGATTGTAAATCAGGTTCTCATTATTTCCAGCAAGTAGTTGTCCAAAGACTCCATATGAGAAATTACAGGAATTCATGTCGTGAATCCATGTCGTAAAAATGTTTAAAGTAATTATTGAACCAAATTGCTCCACTTCTAAGAGTAATTTAATTTAATTGCTTAAAAGTCCCGTTGAAGTCAAATTAAATTTGACGTCAAGTCAAATCTGAACTGTTCCTAATATGGAAATGCACTTATAAAGTTTTTAACAGTTTTAATGTTTTGTGTACTATGTATTTATTTATTGTTTTATTGTTGTAACTCTCCTGTGACTTACTGCTTTGGCTAAAATATAATACCAAGTAATGTCACAACTAACACAGCTAACACTTTTCAGTATAGATATATTCTAATGTTTATTCTTTAGGGCTACAAGTTTATAATTGGTCGGGGTAACTTATTTTAACCCAGTGGACATTTAATTAACAAATTTATGCTTTTGTCTAAAAAATACTCAAATAAGATCAGGATTGAAAGCTCAGTTTTGATTTGGAAAATGAAACATTTTCAGCTTGGTTAGATAAAATCATCAATTCACACCTCTCCATACAAATTGATATAGCATACTCATGCAATCAGCCTAACCAGTCTGGGGTTTTATAAATTGCCCCCTTTGACAAACCATTTTCCCATTTCCACGATATTTTGGCTCTATGAAATAGAGGTTTGATGTGACAGAGGTGTGTTGCTTGGTGTTCCTCCCCATCTGTGTCTGGTAAGACAGGGCGTACAACAAAGAGCCCGTCGTCTGAAGCTGGTGTGGCGTTACGCTCACTCAGAGTTCACCTGAAACACTGCACCAATAGCTCCAGGTAACAGGCAGTGCTCACTGATTCCCCACTGGGATTCTTTGACTTTATCAGAGGAAGAATCTGAACTTTGTGAATGGCAATACATGCAGGTGGTGACACATCCCTACCCAATTACACAGTTCCTCTCATTAATCACATTTGTCAGACTTGTCAAATGTCACACCCTAATTGATAATAATTACTTTGAAACACACACGGATAGGTCTGCAATGTGTTGTCACAATGATAAATTCATGATGTGTATTTGTTTTGTTTTCTGTTTGGAGTAAATCATGTCTTAAACTGCCATTACTCCAAACTGGCTCTGAATCTGTGCCATAAACATCCCAACAGGAGATCAGTATCAGCAATTTGAAAGGAGATGTTTCTATTTGGATGGAAAATGAGCTGCCGTCTTGTGTTTAAGAGGGTAAGAGGTGAAGAGTGAACCAGAGGCAGGATTTTTTACTATTTGCAGACAGTAAATAAGAAGAGGGAGTTTGTCTTGTTGAAACGTGAGGAGTGATGTCATTCACATGACTCCGGCGACACTGAAAGTGAGAGGCAGATCCTGGTAGACACTGTTAGGTAAACTCTCGGCCCTTTGTGTGACACCCAGCCTTAGCCCCAAGGGTCTTCTCCCTGACATGAAGTGTTACAAACACACAGTCTCACAAACACTCGGGCCTGCTAGTGCTTGATGTGATGATTCTAATGCACTTGTTGAAAGTTCACAAGGAGAGGTGAGATATTGTTTTAGTAGCAGTTGATCTGTTCATCCAGCTTTGTTGAAGATTGTGCAGCTGAGACAAATTGTGTTTCCTTTGAAGGGAGATAAATCTGTCTGGAAATGTTATGATTGAGTGTTAGCTCCATCTTTCTGACCTGTGATAGAAAGAAGAAATCTTAAGCTGTTTTGTTTCTTTGGTTTAGAACTTCATACTGTTTGTGTGTTTTACTCTTTACATATGTATTCTGATTTTGTGTCTATTGTCTGTCTATTGGTCCTTGTTTTGCTGAATTCAATCAAAAGTCCTGCTTAAAAAAAAATTTTAAAAAAGTAATATAAAAAGCATCTGATTGAAATTCCTTTTATTCATCTTTACTTTCAAGCAGTTGCCTCAAGTGGCTGAGAGGATAACATGCATTAACTCTTCCTATATGCCATCTCTGTTGAGGCTAGCTAGATGACGCAAAGAGATTCTCTTTTTAAGATTATGACAAAGACAGCTTCATTCTTATATTATTTATTTAAGATGATGAAACATATTTTAGAGTTTTAATTGATTTAAATTATACAGCACTTATGCAGAGCTCATCCGCTTGATCACTGGTTTTAATAACTGATGGCAGAGAAAGGGGATTATAAACTTCCTCAAACCAGATTTGGGTATTTAGTAGTAGGTGTTCCTCAAATGCATGACTTCACCACATAAAAAAAACATTTTTTTGCCTCCTGTTCAGGTTTAAAGATGCTGCAGAAGCATCACTTTGTGATTTCGCAGTAACACAAAGATGGAATTACCCAACTTCAGTCCTGTTAAATTAGTTAATTGCTGATTGCAGGTGATTATGTCTGCCTGCAATTTGTGAGAATAATTCTTCTCTGATGTTTTTGTCTTGGTTTATATTTCTGAGCCACCAGCTGTCATGAAGCTATTTTTCCATGCTTTCTAAATTAATAGACACTCTCTGACTCTGAAGTGTCTGATGCTATTGTAATACAAGCCATGTGGCATTCAGCCAAGGCTGCAATATAAGACACAATTGTTTAGGTTTTTTTTTTCTCTATCTTTCTCCCCCTTTTAATGCACACTAATAAGTAAGTAAATGGTGGAAAGATGTGTGTCTGAAAGCGGCCTTTGTTGTAGATAATTAGGTTAGCAGCAAGAGCGTGCAGGTGCTGAGGGTGTACTGTGTGCTCACGGTGTGTTATCGACTTGCTCATATTCGTAGGCTGTCAGGGGTGTCGCACTTCCCATCAGCCCCAAAGCTCAGCAACCTCTTCACTATTAAAATGATCACTTTCAATAGCAGACAAAGGAAAGAGGGAACATATCTAGTGCAGGGTATTTTCCCCACCTCTAATGCTTATCTGCCTTTTGATGTTGGCGTAATAAAAGGCCTATTGGGCTTCCACAATGACCTGCAAAATGGACAAGGGCCGATATACTGGGCTCTGACTGCCGCTAGCATTAACTAAAAGGCCTAGACATTATGGAGAGCTGGGGATGAAAGTACATGAAAAAAATAATAATTGAAAAATTGCCTAATGCTAAAGTGAAAGAAAATGGAACTGTGAAAAGGCACTGTAATATTCTGTTATCCCCTGTAAATGCAGCCAAACAAGAGATGCAGCGTGGCATTCTTTTTGAAATGGATGTGGTTCAATTACCTGCATGTCTAAATCTAGTTAAGGCTTCCATTGTCAGGTCTGAAACGTATCAGCCAGTTTTGATGTAGTGTTAAAGCGTATTATGCCCTACAACCTACAGAAAATCACCAGGGATATGACTCCATTCAAGATATGGAAGGAAATTAAAGCTCACACTGAGAACAAGGTTAATTTAATATTTATTCTGTTTCAGACTTCTGTTTGAATCACTGTTCTGGCACAGATACTTAATATTACAGCAAGCTGATGGAAAAGGTTAGCTTTTAAATAATACCTAAGAATTTTTAATATAATAATTTTTTCAACCTTTTGATACATTTGACCAAATGAAAAACTACTTCTTTATTTATTTATATTGAATAGGCTTCATTCTGAAGCATAACATTTAACAACTATTTTGCATATCGATTGATGCCATAGACCATTTAAAAGCAGAAAAATCAACATTTGTATAATGTTGGGTTTTTCAGCTGTTGGCCAGAGACAAAACCATGTTAAGATGCCATTCAGCTTTGAGACATTTTTTTTACTACATACAGCTATCAGAATATGTCAAGTGAGGTCCTCTTGGAACCCTACAGACAGCTGTGACATGTTGGAGCATGTACACAGTACCTCTGATGGTGTCCTGTGATGTTGGCACCAAGATCCTTTCTGTCCGGGGGATATGAGCCAGTGTGAATGAGGCTTGTCATAGCACATCTTGTAGGACAATAGTGTTGAAGTGTGTGGTAGGTATAAAGGTAATATCTACATGCCAGGACCTGAGGTTTTTTAGCAGAATAATTTATTGAAATGAGATAATCGGTGTTGGTCACTTTACTTGTCAGTGATATCGATGTGTGGCTGATTTGGGGCACTTAAGCCAGATTCTGCTAAGAAATGTTTGTTATTTCCAAAATCAGAAAAGCAGGACAACGCTTTCGTACAAAACATCAACAAAGCAATTTTTGCAGTTTATACTTTCCAACAGATATTTAGAGTAAGAATTATTTCTAGCTCTGAGGTGTATTTTAATGTGTTGCTTAAAAACGCAGTTCTCCTTATTTCACCAATAATGTGGATTGCTCTGTGCATTTTTCCATTTACATCACCATTCAAGGCAGATGGCTGCCATTCCTGAGTCAGGTTGTACTGGAGGCTTCTTCCTGTTTAAAAGAAAAGCTTTCCCTCTTCACTGTCATCCTTTGACTCATGCATGTTCAGGACAGGAAACAGGACGGGTCTGCAGATGGAAATTAGCCTATGGCTATAATCTGGCATATTTACATTGTTAAAATGTTTATTAATATGCATTGTCCCCTCCTCTTTTCTTAAATAAAATGAAATGAAATAATTGTGAATTGGCTTTATATGAACACAATTATAATAAATCATACCGTGGATCATAATGGATTTCATTTTATTGGATTACAGTAAATTTTTGTATAATTAGTTTGGACTTTATCTAAAATTGCTATTAAATAACTTTTTAGTGATGAACTGATGTTTTACAAATAAAACTTAATTAAATTTATGTATTATGTTTATGTTGCATTTAAACTTAACATATTAAAACATAATGTTGATGGCACCAAACAGTGGAAGCAATTCCTGATGCTGAAAGAAAAGGGCAATGCTTTTCGTAATGAGTTAACAAGTAAAAGTCCTGTATTGGAGGAATTTTTCATCAAGTTTCTGTATTACTTCATATTCTTTGTCTAAAGATACGAGTGGGACAGAAACAAATATGGCAGACATGTAGAAGGAGTGTTTCTTATCATTTATAACCTTCAATTTATAATCAAATGCAGTGTTTTGCCTTTGATACCAAATGACCAAAATGTGGCCTCAGATGTACATTTTTACTGTTTGCATTATAAACCCAGTTCCCCTCTCAATAAGCTAGAATCAGCAGGTTTATTCTTGTTGCTCAGTGGGCCCAGCAATTATGCAACAGCTTGTACATATTGAGGTCAGAGGTGAAAGGCATGAGCATCTGCACCGCTCTAATCATATTTCAGAAGGTTGTAGATTGTGTCATAATCCCTTGGAATATCTTTAGAATATTTATAAATGGCACCAAATTGTGATCATCTTTACAACTGAAAAATAAATGTTCTCTTTTTTGTCCTAAATTTAGTGAATACCAACTTTTTTGTTATCGTCTTTCTCTGCAGGTTACAGTTAAAATGTATAAGCGTGGAGCTCACGGATGGCTGGGAAAATCGTTGAACGCCACCACCACCATCCCCTCAAATACCTTTGTGATCTTTCGGATCAGTGGCGAGGAAGCGGACGCCAAAATCCCAGCGAACACCATCCGCAGCATTACACTCAGCATATAGCAGGAGGGTGTGTCTTGGAAGAGGACAGACATGAAAACATGGCACTCGGGGGGGGGGAACATTCTGAATGAGCAATGTGCAAATGGAAAATAATTTAACTATTATCTTTGAGCATTTTTGATGCAGTGTTGACGCTTTTCTTTGCGCCACAAATAGTGGGAATTAGGATTGTTTGTAGAAAAAAGAAAAAGGCCCATATCCTAATTTTCCAATTCTCTGGTCCTCAGTGGCAACATTATGATAATGAAGTTGGTTTCAGACAATTAGCCTGATTAACTTTCTCTTGTTTTGAATTTCTAGGGCTGGCCCACACTAGCCATTAACTAATCATTATGCATCTGATTGTGTCACAGCAGTTCAGGCTACAAGTGTTTAATGTGTTAATTATGGCAGTTAAAAATGGGTTGCTGCTGGCATGACGAGGACCAAGCATGTTACTCCTGTACTGGATTTAATGGGAAGTATTTGCAGTCTGTTTAGAGAGTGTAACTGTAAGGTGCTTTATTAATATGCTCCACCGCTCAGAGATGATAACATATTCAAGAGCGCACAGGCAGAGCCACCGGCACCATTCATAACAATGTCTGATCCACTTTCCATCAGTTACCAGGCTTACACAGCTGCGCTAACAGCTAGCAATTGTATTTACAGGGCCTGTTAGTGAGCAAAATTAAGTTAATTCTATCAAGATATCAGTGCCTTTAGCTAATAAAATTAAATGAACCCTCTCTGTTGATGGTATCTCTTTGCATGGCATCTCTACCTGAAACATCCTTACACTACACTAAAGCTCCTCACTGATTTACTTAAAGGTCAGAGCAGTGGTTGTCTGACAAGCAGCACTGCCTGTTGGCATTGGGTCATGATTATTTTTAAAACATGTTTTGGGGTGTCGGCATTGCTTGAAAAATTGATTATTTTTTAATACATAAAGCAGCACTCAGGAACAACTGTCTCCAAAGCACTTGACAAATCATGTTGACAGAATCAAATAGAACATCAGGAAATAACTAAAACCGATAAGAGATTTGCCTATGCAACTTTTGGTGTGCTTTCATTGAACCATTACATGAATGTCATTCTTTTATTTTTTTTTTCTTCTTCAGACTTAAAGCACTTTCAAGTCTTAAGCCAACATCAGGAGCATGATTGTTAATTCTACTTTTGAGTAGTTTGGTTTATAAGCATGGCCATGTGTGTATTTTTATTATGTATTTTTATGTTTGTACTGTCTAAATAAAAGATTTGATTGCTTATACTTTTTGGAATCCTCTAAGTTTCTTTTTATCTGCAGATGGGAATATCTTGTGAGTGCAACACAATTTTATCTATTTTGAAATATGAAATTAAGAAAAAGAATTAATGGACAAACTGCAGACTTTGAAGGAATTTAATAAAACTGTAGCATGAGCCTGTGTGTAACGCTATTTAAGCCAATATACTAGCAAAAGTTCAGTTCAGTAAACACATTTTATTTGTGGATAACTGCATGAAAAAAGTGAGTTTTATGGTTTTCTTTTTACTGATGATTAGCAATATGACTGTAGGTCCCGTCCTCACTCTTCATTTCTAGACAAACTGAACCCCATGGATCTAAACGAAGAATAAATTTAATCCTTTATTGGTCCTTTACTGAAAGTCTTCATGTCTTATTTTTGGGTCTTCATCAAGAGAATGCAGCTCAATCATAATGACAGTTACTGCAGGCTTTTCTATATGTATTTACCTGAAAAACTCCCAAGTTTAATATGCAGTATGTTTTGACTCATCCTGTTTGTGAAGCTTTGACCAATCAGCTTTGCTCCCTTTACCTGAATCGCAAACAGTAAATCCTAAAATGTTTCCTCTTTGTTTCAGAGGAACTTTGTCCCACTCTGCTTTACAGTGTTATTTCAGTTTGTTGAGATTTGTGAGCATTTCTTTATGCATAGCTCCCTTAAGGTACCACCACAGTGTCATCAGGTAGAAATCTGAACTTTGACTGGACCATGAATTCTTTTTTTTTTTCTTCTTCCTTTTATTTTTAATTCTTTCTGTTGTGATTTGTTGGTGTGCTTTGGATTATTTTCCCGTTGCATGAAGCAATGACAGTCTAAAATACTTTGGCAAAGGAGTGTGTGGTCAACTGCAAAGTCCTGAATCCTGCAGCAATCATCACCTGTTGACCATGGCTCGTGACTGTTTGTATGAGCTGTTTTTGCTCCAGACTGACGAGCAGCTACTCTTGCCACTCTATTTCTGATATCTTTCCACCTTAGCATTAGACCTCCTACCCTCAGACCAGCCTACTGGCAAAACATGTTCTTGGTGATCACATTTGCTAATAATTAATTTATCATTTGCAATTAATGAACATGACTTACTTTCTTGTTTTAGGGTTGTTGTTTTTTTTTTTTTTTTTTTTTTCAGATGTGCACATTTTTATTTTGTTTTTTTTAAATATAAAATGACATGGTGTAATATGACGTGCCGTCATCCATCTGAGGTTCTATTTTCCTAATTCTAAGACCTGTTAATGACTAGATTTAATATGAGAAGTAATAATAGCATAAATGACTTTTTCAAAGTCTCTCTGGCTTAGAAAAAATTCAACTTTAGCAATCAGCCTTAGCCGAAAGAAGCTAGACTTGACCACCAAGCTGACTTGTTTGTTTAGCTTTTCCATGTGACTGTATGTTTGTAAACAGCCATGTATATGGATACAACTGTATGTAGTACTTGACTGCCTCCCAAGAGTTATTGATTTCTTCTCATATCTGTGCAGACCTGCAAATTAAGGATTTGTATTAGTGAGCCTTATATACAGTCATTTGTCACTAGTAGGTTTCTTCAAAGCCTTATTAAGAAGATGGAGGGCATCCATCAACAGCTCACTGTGCTCTTTGAAAGCATGCAGCATGTCTCCAGCATGGTAAAAGACTGGAGATTAAGGATGGATGACTGGACACAGGGACAAAGGAAACTCTGTTGAGCAGCATGGTTGTGACTGGGAGGGGAAGCTGGGCGGAAATGGACATGGAGATCAGACCAGAACACTGTGTGACAAGGTAACAAGGTAAACTGATCCAGGCAGCAATTCCTCTGGAAACTGAATCAATGAGGGTTCTGTTAAAATGAAAATCCTCTTGGATATTGAATTTAAATAAATCCATGGTAGAATAGAATCGGCAGTAAATAACACTTGTCCTCTGTGGTACATGCATAGGAAGTAACCCACAGCTGAGCGTACTGTCCACCTGCAAGTTTCATGTTTTGTTGGTGAGCAATAAAACCAGGAAACAAAGTGTAAAAGGCTGGAACCTGTAAGAAGAACATGTATTACACTCTGACCCCTAACTGTTCAGCACCATCCCCAGAGTTGTCAGGTCAGGTGACTTGTTTGACCCTTTCGTTGTGCTGGATGTGGATCTATTAGAGCAGCCTGGACACAAAGGACAGATCTCTTACAGATGA
Source organism: Atherinomorus stipes (assembly GCA_023101725.1). NCBI lineage: Eukaryota > Metazoa > Chordata > Actinopteri > Atheriniformes > Atherinidae > Atherinomorus > Atherinomorus stipes. The sequence continues at coordinate 557,357 of JALJCO010008871.1, read as the reverse complement.
CAATTTCAGGAAAAGCTACTCAGCTCCTCCATTACATTTTACACATGCATGCTAATGCAGGACAGTTTCCAGAGCAAAATCTTTCCTGCACTTCCTCTCTAACACTTGAACACAGATGTAGTTTGTCAGCCAAATTTCAGCAAAAATTCAACAGTTTGACCTCATCACTCTCCATCTTGTGTGACTTTGCTGCTTGAGCTCGGTTAGCTCAAAGGTTGTGGCCAGGCCAATGTCAACGTGCTCTTTTTAACTTTAATATTTTCTGAGATGCAAACCTGTTTCATCTGTAGAGTACTCTGAGATGAAATTGCAATGCACTGAGAGTCTAGCCTCATGGGATAAAACTATATTTACTGAAAGATGGGGACAGGAACTCTGACAGAGCATGAACGTAAACGCTCTGAAACTCAAAATGTCTGTAACTATCTGTGATTTCATATTCAGCAGCTAAAACCTCTAAACATGATTCTGTATCTTATCTGCAATCACAATTACAAAATGTTTTTCTTAAATAGAAGCCCAAATTCTGAAAAAGCACATTTTATGTCTTGAAGGGTATTCTGCAAGGTCACTGACTGTGTTTGAAGGGATTTTTAAAACATCCGTCACAGACGTTTTCACCTTTCCAACAGTAAAAACTTATTGATTTGTGACTTGAGTTAAAAGCCAAAAAGAATTAATATCCTTTGATAAAAGGTAATGTTCTAAATATAATCACGCTGTAAAAGTTTATGTTACAAGTAGAAGACTAATTCAGCCTTGTCACTTAATTTGAACCAAATAAATACCATCATGTAAAGAATCAAAAGTAAAAGTACTCTTTGCAGAAGACATATGTGATATTATTACCACTATGTAAAGATGGATGGAGGATGGAGGTCCAACTTTCTTCACTCAGTCTCATAGTTTGATCACAAACACTCCCATTCTGCCCATTTTAAAAAATACTTTTCCATTTTAGGAATATTGCTTTGATTTTTCTGTCCTGACACTGGATCACATCTCTTGTTTGTCTTTTTGCAGTCCCACTATGTTGTTTGTGTTGCTCCAAATTAAGACATCTTTTGCCACACTCTGAGATAAATTTCCTTCATGAAGAATTTTCTTTCTTTCTTTCTTTCTTTATTCCTTTCTGCTATTTCACACAGCTGTATAGCTGAAAATGTGCAATAGCTCGCTGAGCTCTGCAAGCCCTCCATTGCATATTTAGATCGTGTTTGCTTCAGAATAGCAGATTCCAAAGGAATTTCATCTTTTTTTCCCCTCACAGCAGAGTAAGTCCATATTTTTTTCCTATTATTGACCTAAAAAAAAAACATACACAAATGAAATTGCAAAAAAGTTACAATGATTAAAAAAGAAAAAGAAAAAAAAATGAGATATGTTTAACAAATGGCTGCCTGGTAGACTAAAGGATTGGCAACCAGCCAACCAGGGTGTACGTCACCCCTTGCCTAAAGGCAGCTGGGATCCATCCCCCGCATACTGAATCCGATTTAGCAGATAAAAAAAAAAAAAATGGATGGGTGGATAGGTATAGAAAATAGATGAACAGGACTATAGCCAGAATGTTAGATATTAAATAAACTTATGTTTTATTTGATTTTTAAAATAATGAAGCTGAATGATCCTCCAAGTGTGGTGATTCCATCCTTTTTACAAGGGCTGTTTGATGCAAATTCACCTTTAAACTACTCTTGCCATCAACAGAACTGTACTAACATCGTTTTCTCTACAAAGTACATAAATACAATTGTTCTTGTCCCTAATCTGGCAGTCAAGACTCCTTATAGGGTGAAAAGGTGTTCAGTGAAATACAGAAAAAATTATTTAAGTCTAAAGAACAAAAAAAAAAGAAACAATCCAAAAGCAAAATCAGCTATGAATTAAACTGCCCACATCTCACACCCTTGTTCAAATGCTGAAACAATTGAGAGCCCCTACCATATAAGATTAATACAATTGTAAAAGCGAGGAAACATGAGCTAGGAAGTAATATTGAATAAAATATGCAGCAGCTAAATTTTAAAAGCAAATAGTAGTTAAGCAGTTGTATTTAACCCATTAAGACCTGATAAAACATATGGGCATAGTAGTTCCATTTTTAGAGGACGCCTCAGCTCTTAATGGGTTAATACAGAACTCATGTGTGAGAGGGTTAAGAGAGCTTATAAGAATAATGGACCAATGAAACACAGTCAAAAATCTCTGAATGCATTTTACAACAGGATAAAGTGTAATCGTGGCAAAAATACAACTGCACGCTACATTCTGCAGGCTTTTATACAACCACTAGAATGTGATGATGAAAGGAGACAAGCCATCTCTTTTATGCCCACCGACCTCTGTTCTGTAACCACTACAGTACTGAACAGCAGTAAAGCTCTCAGAGGGTGAAAGCAGCAGGATTCAGAAGAGTTTAAATGTTTTCTCATCTCTTACAAATATTCAAAATTAAGTATCATCAAGACTCAATTAAATGTTCTATTAGATTTTCATGCATTTCTATTTGTGGGGGAAAAAATCCCACCATTGTGTATTCACTAAATGAATAAATAAATGGGGACATGGGCAACTACAGGCTGCAGAAATTAGCCAGGTTGTGGAACAACCCTCAAAAGCACTACACTTGTAAAATCCTGCAGAACAACAAAAGACACACAGGAGTGAATGAAATGAAGCTTTCTTGCCAATTACTGCTGCGAACGTGGCCACGGTGAGGCTTTCTGTGCTTCACACAAGCAGTCTTTTCTCCTCTCATCCCTGGCTATTGAGAGGGATACATTAGCCGGGCGGGATGGATGTATAGTGGAGAGGGAGCAAAGCAGAGAGTTCGCAGTCATACAGCTCACTTCACGCCTGGTGTTTCAGACCTCTCTTATGATTTCACTTACTGCGCTCACACACGGTGTGATTTTCTACCACACAGTTTGTTGTCTCTTTTTTGAAGAAACAAAAATCCATATGAGAAGACTATTCGCTCACTTTTATCTATCAAACATAAATCAAACAAAGAACTTCATATGCAGTTTCTTATTGTGCAGATTGCAGACTTTAAATGAGGCTTAGTTTTACCACCACTACTCATTTTCAAATCTGTGTTCTTATTACAATAATTATATATGACAACTAAACCAACCTGCAAATGCTTGTTCCTCGCATTATTATGTGACCTTCATGCTTTTTGAGCACTTCATTGAGTCCTCAGGTCTTTATTTTATTTTTATTTACAGCAGAGTCTACAGTGTGACATTCATGTGCATGTAAATGCCAGGTTAATGCTGCAAATAACAACATCCATCATGTTGTTTCATTAGCACTGTCCTCTGACCTGTTCCACATAATGTCGTGAAATGTGTCAGGTGCCAGATTATTGGGAGGCATGATGATCAATATATAACTAAGAGAGTGCTACATGGGATGCTGCTGGCAGAGCTGCAGAATAAAGCTCCATCTAGCATTCTGCTGCCTGTCAGAAAACTGAAAAACAAATGGACTCGCCAACGGCAAGAACCATCAATAATAATATAATGTGTGGACAATGATGAATTAGCACCAGACTTCTCAATGCCTCGGTGCAGTCCATACAGAAACATTATTACACAAGTGAATTGATCTCTGCATCCACATTACTTTGCCTAATCTGTATCTGAGTCAATGGGCACAACACTTTTTCACTTTACTGAATTCAGAATAGTTAATAACGTCCAATAATCAAAAGCTGTTTATGAAAGTAGCTCCTTTTTGTGTCATTGATTTGCTCCATAATGCACCACAATCACTGGTCACTCAGACAGAATGCACTTAGGAAATGACAAATGTATTTTATATTCAATAGCATAGATTTTTCCCTGCTTAACCACAGGTTGAGGTTCAAATACACAGTGAAAAAAAAATGCATTTCCAAATGCATTGCAAGGAGCCATTAAGTCTGGACAACAAAAATACAAAATTACAAAATTTGTTGTTGCTGTTTTATCCAAAAACAGGGGAAACATCTATCATTTACTTCAATTTTCTTATCTGTTCTGGAACTTTGAAGGTATATGTATTATCAGGGAGGTACGTCATTTATTAATTTGATGCCTACTCACTTTTTGTTTGAATACACTTTAATCATTCATTACAGCCTATGAAAATATTTTTAGGGTAAGTCATTCACTAAGATTCCCATCATCCACATTTCAGCCTACATACCTCCAATAGTTCTCAAACAATATAGTCAACCTACATAAACACGGATTCATCTTATACTACACAATATTACTCAACACAGAGAAAGGTAATAGCAGAAAACAGCTCTAAGCTGCTTTATTTTAGCAGTTGTGTTACTCAAGACTCATGAGATCCCCATGGCCCACAACTGTTATTACAATAGCTTTGGTGTTAATGTTCCTGTGTGCTGAATACCCCCATGAGATCATAGTGTCTTGACCTAAATGCCTAGATGTCACAGGGCAAATCACACAAGGACAACAATGACTTCATTTTGTTGTGGTGCAGAAATGTGAGAAATATATGAGCAGCAAACAGACTGACAATGAGACGGAAGTGGGCCATATTGATCTGTGCATGTCGCCCTGCCATCCGCTGTGTCTTGTAACTACATAATCTTTGGCATTATTTGCACATTAGATGCACAAGTTTATCCATCCTCCCATATTTTCTAAAGAGCAACAATGTGACACCGGCACCTAATTGAGTGATAATGGCTGACTTGAACTGATATTCTTTAGGGGATTTTGCTAATAACATCTATTAAGGCAAGTTGAAATAGATACAAGCAGTCGGTTAAATCTTGCCCACAGTGATTCAGAGGCGCAGGGGAAACCTGAGCCTCAAAGATGAGGTGCATTAGTTCTGCTAAGCTAACCGTGAATGCTAATTGCAGGAAAGACAAACTGTAACCCTTGCCCTGTGGCCATGAACCCATTAAACAGCACAGGGAGTTTCTTAGGCACAAAGTGTACAAAGAGGCTAGCCTCAAAAGGCCTGCAATCTGATTTCAGTTTAAACACAGATAACAACACACTGCTTTTCAATGTCTCCCCTGGGACGTGGCTTTCCTTTATTTTTGGACACTTTAAAAAAAAAATGCCTGTCACTCTAAAGCTGACCGCAAAATCATCAGTACAATGCAACAGGTTCTCAGATGGATATGCTTGTGATGTGCCCAAGTTTCTAAAGGATATGGATCAGTTATGTCTAAGTGCTTGTAGTTTCATCCCTTGAGGTAATTGACAACCTAGTCTTGATACAATATGACACCCAATACGTGGGAAAGGTGTCCATCCACAACAGAAGCCATCTGTTTCAGTGGTAAAACCTAAAACACTTAATTGCAACATAACCTTAATATCTAGTTCACTCAATCTGGAGGGGGACATTACATCTGAACCACATTGTATGAATGTAAAGAAACCACTAATGTGAAATGTATGGTGAAATTACACCAAATGCCAAAGGACAACCCAAGTTAAAAGGATTTATCTTCTGGGAGCAATAAAGGTCCTAACAAATTGGAATCAAACCCAGCATGAGAGCAGAATCGAACAATCAACAAACCAAGGAGCTCAGATTTTTTGATTTTTTGCTTTTTTGTAACCTATGCTGTGAGCTTGATGTTGAGGTCTCCCACCTACGTAACACACTGGACAGATTTCCCTCTTACACCATTCCATTTCTTCTATTTCTTCTAGAATTATCAATAATGTAATTTTACTGAACATACCCTCAATTTTCTGAATGCATGGGCGAAAAAGAAAATTAAAAGAGTAGTTTCCTGATCCAAATCTAATATAATGAAGTGCCCTTGTCACATGGAAAATATGGGTAAAGCCACTCAGCTTAAGACCCACATCACAAAACAATAAGAAATATGTAATACTTAGAGATGCGCAGATGCGATACCGGGATCGATATCGGCTCCGATATTGACAAATTAGCTGGATCAGATATCGGATATATGTGGCTGATCCAGCATTCCGATCATTCATTTAGGTTTTTATTAATATCATAATAAATTACACTTTTTTATTTGTTAATAAATAATATTAAGTGCATTTATATCTGTGTTAATTTGTTACTTTTTTTTAAACAAGTCTAAATATTTATGTCAAGCTTGATGCTTGATGAAAAACATTTCTCTTCTCTTCTTCTATAGATAAATGTTGTCTTGGTACAGTAAGCACTTTCCGAGAGAAAAAAATCTCATGTGTGGACAGTGGGTCAATGTTATAAGATCAAATGACAAAGTAATCAGAGTGGAGGAATGAATGAAACTCCTGTTTACGTCCACAAAAAGACAAACACTAAGTGTAAAATTTAACAGAACGGTTCAGTTGTGATTGCAATGCAGGAAAATAGTCACATTTCACCCTGCACACAAGACTTTCCTTCACAGCCCTTTACACCGCATTAGATTCATCAGGGTTAGAAGCTAAGGAAAGCTACAAAAATGACAAATAAAAACAAACCATCTCAATGTCCATATAAGAATAGCAAAAGATCTCACATTTGAATGATTTATTCAACTCACACCATAAATGAAAATGAACTTATGTATTTCAGCATAAAACCTTCTTTAGACGCTTTGAGGAAAAAGCATAAGCATCCTTTCACACTTATGCATGGAAAGAAAAACATAAGTAAGTGCTTTTTCCCCATAAACTGGATATTCAGATGTATTACCCTTTTGATTTATTAGTTTTACAGTTATTATTAGATTTGGGATCTGACACTCTACTAAGGATTTCACAAGTGAAGAACAATTTCTTGCTTTGTCTTTAGAACTTCAGGAAGGTGTTTTGCCAATTTTGTGCACACTGTGACATGAAAGATGTTTATTATTATTATTGTTATTATCATTATTATTATTGTTATTTCTGTTGTTTTTTGTAGTCCATTTCCTCCTCTTGAGCAGCCTCATCCCTGTTACACCTGACCATAATGACCTGTCCTTGTCCGAACAGTCCTTGGTGTAAAACAGACAATATTGTTTTGGCAACACAAGAACCAGCTACAAGATAAGTAAGGTCCAAGAAGAGAATAATCATTTAAATTTTCCACTTTTTAGTTTGGACATTCAGTAGGAGCTCTGTCTATCAAGTCAACAACGCCCACGAGCCCACTAGTCTGTGTTACCAATGTTAAAAATAAAAGAAAACATTAAATCCTTTGCAAGAAAAGATGAACTACTCTTTTTTTTTTTTAAGTAGATATAGGCCTTCCATACTTAAGCTTAAAAGTGTTAAATTGGGATTTTGATATTACGCCTTTTTAATAGCTATCAATACAGTGTTCTTTCCTTAGATTACACGATGATCCTGATGTGTACTGTATACTGTACTGTAGGTTACAGCCTTCTTCTTGTTTGTCTTTGAATTATTTATGTTTAACTTCTGGGTAATATCGTGGTTTTCTATTTCAGAATGTCCTTTGTCTGAAAATATATCTGCAAACTTTTTATCACCCTCATTTATCTGAATAATCAATTTATCAAAAGTTGTTTTGAGTCATTTTAGATCATATTTCTACATATCCATCCAGTGTGTGTGTAACACACTTTCGATCACAGAATGCAGTAAACAGTGGAATAAATCTGGCTTTAAGATTCTACAGGCCTGATTTGAAACAAACGTTCCACATTTATTTTATCGAGGGATTCATTTCCATCACTAAGAGCCAAAACAAAACCGCAAACCCAAAATCTGTAACCTTCTTGTCAAGCCCAGAGATTTTTTATTTAGTCCAGCTCCCGGGTGAGCACCCCATTCACTGCTTGCTTGACGGGTCTGGACAGAGATGGATGGATGCGAGTGTGACACCTAGCAGTGGGTTACATGGCCTTGAGCTTTATCGTCTAATTATGCTCTAATGTAACTACAAGGCTCTTGAGGAGATGTTGTCTTGCCCACCAAAGCTCTTTAAAAGCCTCCCTGGGGCAGGGGCAGCTTGGAGTGAGGTGCCGAGGCAGGCCACAGCCATGTCCAAGTGAAAGGGTCAGGTTTCTGTTCCCCTGTTTGGATGTTCTGGAAAGAGCATTTAGTGAGGACAAGACCAAGATCTTCACTTCAGCCCAATTTGGAGGTTATGTATTAACTGAACATTTCCATCTTTGTGCAACCACCCCCTGTGAAAGAGGAATATGAGGTTTTTCCTATCTAGGAAGCAAACACATGAGTCATATTTTTAGATCAAATTGATAAATTGTACAAGGAATCTAAAAGCAGTTTGGGAATTGATGTGTAAATCAATAATAATAGCCAATATAGATGGGAAATCTGAGAAAAGGCCGGCAAGGAAAGTTTATTTATATGGCACATTTCATCTATAAGACCATTCAAAGTGCTTTATACAAAACAGCAGGGTGCAGTGGAGGCAATAAAACATTTCTATACACAAGAAAAAAGGAAAAGAGATTTTGATGAGAAGCATGATTTGAAATTTAAAAGCAAAGAAAGCATAAAAACTTAAAGCTTAAAAGAAACAGTGCAGGTCTGAACTTATGACTATTTAAATGCAGCGGACTGTGTGTGTGTGTGTGTGTGTGTATGGGGGCGGGGTCTTTAAACTACTTTAAATAAACTGAGGGTTTCAGGTGATCTGAGGCTTTGTGGGAGTTTGTTCCAGGCATGTGGAGCATAGAAACTGAACAGAGCCTCTCCATGTCTGGTTCTGACTGGGAACTAGTGAAACTGGATTCAGATGACCTAATTGAGGAGTCTGGTACGTTTATACTGGGTCAGGAGGTCATTGATGTATTTTGTCCTAAACTGGTCTTCACACCATCCAGAGCTTTATAGACCAGTAACAGAACTTTGGTAACAGTCAGTGCTGGACTGATGGGGTCCACTTACTTGGTCTTAGTGAGGACTTGAGCAGCAGAGCTCTGAATGAGCTGCAGTTGTCTGATTTTTAGGTACACCTGTAAACACGCTGTTACAATAATCAGTCATGGTGTAAAGTATTGTACTGCTCTTCTACTTTAGAAAAAACAAAAACAATAAATTGTTTTGTCTTACTTTATCAAATCATAAATATGCATCGTTAAGGGAAGAAGCTACATTATATCGTGCTAACTTTTTTTTATAGAAAGTCGCAATGAAATAAAGACAAACGAGGATAAGACATGTCAATATTCTCCTGACAGATCATGTGATTTTCTCATTTCTCTGCAGCACATGAACAGTATCACCAGCTCCATAAACTGGAAAGTGGTCTTGAGAGATAAGGTGTCTGGTTGAAGGTCATCCTTGCTCTCTTGAGTGAACATAAGAGCCTTTTGTGGTTGGGTTAAATGCACCTGACAGGCTGTTGCAGCACAATCACCCATTTTAATTGTCATGTAATGGTTTCATGTAGAGCCAAACTGTCTGCAACACTTCAGTGGTTGGAAACCAGAGCTCAGTCACACGACCACAGATGTGGTTATCTGGGTGTTTGCTACAGGAGCAAAGAGCCCCGGAGAAAGCCCTTTGGAGACAGGGCTGGAGGGAAATACTAATACTTGAAACATAGTTATCAAGAGCAACTACTTTAGTGAACTGATACTTAAAAGCACTGAATAAAAGGGGACAAGAGATGTAGCTCTTTACAAACGGAATAGAAAATACAAGCTGCTCTAATGCACCTGTCAAAGTAGATGCTAAATTACTTTTTCCTATGAAACTGCTTCACAACCAGTTTAAAGCAAAGAACTCAATTCAAAAAGTTTTGCTTGCCAAAGATGGCAGCAAACAACATAATTCGCTCATGCCCCAACAATAAACCCCTGGCCATCCTCCGTCTGCCTCATTGGTGGTAATTATGTCCTAAAATGAATGTCATTTTATATTAAGCTGCTGTCAGAATCAAACGTCAAAGCCAGACTCATTATCAACAATCATGGGAATTAGTTATAGCATTTCACCCAGCCAAACTAATCATTTCCAGGATGCTGCAAAGGCAGAGTCATTAGAAGAAAATAATGGGGCCCCTAAATAGAACAAATGACATATTTTCTGTGCTGCTTTAGCTGAAGGATTTCAAAATTGCATTAGTTTTCATTGAAAACCTGAATGAAGAAAAAAATAAAATAAATCACCTTTTTGGGGGGGGGGGTCCTGCGGTGTTAATTTTTCCCATTCATACAAAGCCAAGCGCTGAGTTACATTAACAAGGACAAGGCTGTATATTACTAATGCAACAACTGGCAAGACTGATTTAATTTTTTTTTAAAAATTAAAAATCATTGCTGATGAGCAACTTGGAAAACCCCCCTGTATTCAATACATAACTACAGTATATTATGGTTACATCATTGCTGAGATATCCAAATGAGTCTTTCAGGGTGTGAACATTTTTTCATTTGTCTGTAACCAGGTCATCTATTTGACAAGTTTTCTAACAGTTTACCCAGTGAAATAGCAGAATGTGGTGTAGACCACAAACCTCTGATGTCTATCAGCACAGGTCACTGTCTGGGGGCAAGTGCAGCCCACAGCAAGACCAGTGGTTCATCACTTTCCCTCAACACATCATCAAGAGAACCATTTCAGCCCAGACACATTCCTGGCGTTTCTTATGTTGTTCTTCTTCTTGCAGGCTGTACATGTGACAAATGGTAAAGGATAATAGACTTCATGTTACTGGTCAAAGTTTGAGAAAATTTTTAAGATTCTTAAGTGTCAAATTTGGCCATTTTAACAGTATCGATAGACAGATCAAATGACAGGTACAATATTCATGACTCCCCCCCCCCCCAAAAAAAAGACTGAGCCAAGGGGTATAATCAGTTTTACTCAAGAAAGTTCAAGAAAAACACAATGAAATATTTAACATGAGTCAAGAAAGAGAAAAATGTATAACAAACATCACAAGTAAAAACTGTATTGAAATAGAAAGAATGGAAAGATGGAAAAGGTGCACTGGATGCCAGCAGATAATCCTGAGCTGATGGGGGCGTCATGCACAGAGAACCATCCCACCGTGCAATTAGGTAGACCTGTAACCATGAGAACAGAGTTGATCAATTTCAGAAATCACCAAATGAATGCAAGTGGCATCTAATTTTAGAGCTGCAGCTTTATTGTCATAGATGTCAAAGCAGAGCAACTGCCCCTTTAGAAAATATATCAACTTTAAAAACAAAAAGCTAATTCCATCCAGGAAAGAGTAACAGTGTTCAGACCAAACGCGATTTGGGCTTCAAAAACGCGCCTGACGCCCAAAGTTGGACGCTGTGTCACTAAAGTCAGATGCTTGATTCCCAGTGTCCTGACGCACTGGACGCGCATTGAGGGATGTCCAGCAAAGGCGCGCTCAACGCGTGCCGGGAGGAGCCTCTCCTTTTCCCCCCCTTTCACCGGTCTGTTTGTACAATGGCAGAAGCAGTAGAGAGAGTGGCTCGGCTTTATGTGATCAACAAAGCTAGGGAACGTCGTTGTAGGGCATCTCTGCTCCGTGTCTGGGTTCACCAGATAATTCGAGGTGTTCTGAGTGTGATGAGTTTCACCATTTACTCCAGGGGCTGCGCGCTGACAAGGGGCGTGTTCAGCTTTCTGATTCGGCCCAGTTTAACGTCCAGCTGTCCCGATGCGGGACGGCATTATAAGCCCAGTAAATCCCATCGGCAAACCAGGTTATCAACCTGCCGCTCAGAAACCTGGATCGGACGCAGATCGCAGTTTATCCTCCTCTGTCTTCACAGCGTAAGGAGATTCCCTTGGTTCTTCTTGGGTCTTTCCCATCCTGTCATAAAATATGTCTGCGCCATGACATTGAGTCCCTCTGATTGGTTGATGCCCTGCGTCAAGATGCCAAAGTTCAGATTTTCCAACTCCGACATCTGCCGCCCTTGACGCGTGTAATGCGCCGCAGGGTTTTCGATGCCTTCTAGACGCGCATTGGCCATTGACTTTGCATATAAACCTGATGCCCTCGATGCCCAAATCGTGTTTGGTCAGAACACACCGTTGGAGAGGCATTTGTGTTAAACATTTGGTGAATTGGCCGATGAATTTGTTATTTTGTTTAAATCCGATTTGAATGGAAGCCAATTGCTTTTTAAATAATGAAAAAAATTAAATCAAGGACAGACTTTATAATAGAGCTGACCAAGTAACAGTTAACTATGTGGAAAGCTCATTATTTACAACTTTCACTTTGTTTAGAAAGCCTAAAAAGTAAGCATCTGTATAGGTTTTAATCTTCTTTTCTGCACCACAGCTTCCAACTCAAAGGCACCTGATTGGTCTACTGTTATGCCATTTCAGGGAAGCATTGGAGAGCTGTGGATGATGCGGATGACGGTAATTCGTCTGCAAATAGCATTCAAAATAAACTTTCTTGTCCTTCTGCTGATGAAATATGTCTAATTAGTTTTTACTGAATGAAAGACTGATCCAGGCGTATGTATTTTTGGCACGTTTACTCCACGGTTACACATTTTTGGGCTGTATAGGGCTCCTGTATTACCAAGGTCGGGTGTACAAGCAGATGCGGAGCTCGAGAATTCGCTTTAAGTGCAAGGAGCTCTACAGCAGGTTTCCAATTGTGGGGTACTGAATGTATATTTACAAAGGCCAAAGAAAACCAGAGGTAGTATTTCCAAGGTCTCATCTGTATCTTTCAGCTGTCGGATATTGAAAAGTGGGACTGTGAAAAGATACAGATCAGCATATGCTGCAGCTGGACGTGCTCTTTGTTCACAGGAATGCTCACAGATTTCAGGGGGCAGTAAAGTGCTGTAATATGCAGTGCTGAACGCAAGAGGAGAAGAAGACTCACTTGGGCTTTGTCTCGGCATCTGTGACTTGGCGGATGAATATGGCGTCCTCCGGGTGGCTGATGTCTCCTTTTTCATACATGTAGGAGGAAGCAATTGCAAGCATGGTGCCATCATTACTGAAAGCCAGTGATGCAATGCTGGTTGGGTACCGGTGGAACTGACACAGGCGCTTTTTGTTGAACGGATCCCAGATGTTCACAAACCCATCTGAGCCACCTGGCAAAAGGAAAGGCTCAAGGTTAACCTCAAATGTTAAGCTGTGAGCTAAAGATTTTTATCAACGGATTTCCAGATGTACCCTAAGCTCTGTGACAAAGGTCAAAGGAAAATCTAAGAGGTTTTGAGAATAAAACTTCTGTGCAAACATAAACTAAATGTACAAAGAAACAAAAGTTTACTTTTTCCTTGTACTAATAAGTCAACTGTACCTGTGGCAAAGGTGTTGTGAACACTGTGAAAGGAGATGGCGTTAACAGGGTAGACTTGCTCAATTCCATCCTCCTTCAGCCTGTGGCACTTGAAGGCATACTTCTTCTTCTGAACCTCCTGGCTTGGGTCCAAGTACTCCACAGCTACACGTCCCTCAATTGAACTCAAGACGTAGCCCTAAAGCCAAAACACAAGGTTAATATAGGGAACATAGGAGGTTAATATCAAATTCCTCACATTAAATACCAGTATTTGTAATACAACTCTTTCAGAACTAAAATATCTCTAAAGCTTGAATACAGCTAGTGTTTTATATTGGATTCTCAGTTCACCTGTTTGTTAGGGAAGGCTCTAATGCAGCGAGTCTGATACTTCAGACTGGACTCTCTTCTTTGCTGAACATAGCCCATGTTTCTCAAATCCCACACCAGGACTCGTCTCCCTGCTGTGCCAACAATCAGTCTATCTCCAGCCACAGAGAGGGTATACACCTTTCATAAAAGAGGACACAAGTAGGTCATAAATAATAATAAATAATCTTAATTGAAGCATTAAAGATTCATATGCAGCAGGTATCTATGCAGAGAGGACATGTTTAATTCAATTTTTTACATAGGCTCATTTTTTTTTTCCTTTTCAGAGACAACATATGTCTCTCTCCAGCATTTTGTGTTTAGCATTAAAACCTCAAATACATGAATCAAGTGTTTTTTGTTTTTTTTAAAGCAATGTTATTATCATTCAACTATAATCTATAATAAATCTGACATGACACCTGGAGCAAAAGCATGGAGCAGAACTAGAAAGTTGCAGGACATTGTCATCGTATATTCTTACACATTTACAGCAAATTGACAATGTAAACAATTATGTGTTGCAATTTTGCTACCTTTTCAGGCTGTGTAAAGGTGCCAGCGTTGCAGGGTGTCCGTGGATCCCAAAGTCGCACTGATCTGTCCCAGCTACCTGTTACCATGACATTAACCTCTGGGCAATACTCCACACAACGAATGGGAGCATCGTGTGTTCCAACTATTGTATCTATTGAAAGATAATAAATACATTTTATGCATTAAACTGATATTATATAAATATTTACCACCAAATGTGAACATATAATCTGAGAAGGTTTAAGACATACCTTGGTCTGTGTTCAAATCATGAGTTTTTAATTGTGCATCTAAACCTCCACTCCAAGAATGTGTTGGGTCCTGCAAGTAAAAGGTAAAAATCACTTCTGTGCAGCTAACTTAAACTAGTGCCATGGAAAACCAGTACCTAAACAAGCAATCAATGACCTACATAAAAAGCACAGTCAAGAACTGGAGCTGTATGCTGATACTTCATCCGCATGGTGTTGCCTCCAACATCATAGAGACGGACAGTACAGTCCCAAGAAGAAACCAAAAGGAACTGGGCGGTGCTGGGGCTGAATTTGACAGCAGAGATGCCATCTTCTGGTCCCTGATTCAGCTTGTATTCGTTTGAACCAGTCATCTGCAAAAGAAGAAAAAAAAATCTTTACGTGAGATTTTCAGATTTAGTAACCCTCCCAAGAAGAAATGTCAAAGTTCATAATCAACCAGGTCTCAGTTAATTAAGTTGATTGCAGTCTGTCTACATTATCAAAATTGTCTGCATTCATTCATCAGTGTAAAATCAGCTGGATTTTACACTGATGAAGGATATGTTTTTATATTCATATCCATCATCATAACATGTTTACAAGCCTCTTCTTCTATGACCAGACTAACTATAATCTGTAAACATCTGTGGACATAAAGACACTCCTTGCTACAGAACATGGTAAGGACATACGATTAAATAATTTCTAACTATATTCCACAGAAGTGAAATGGTTAATTGGTTAAATTGACTTTGTGTACTTGCATTATAGTATCTAAACCGCATTAATTTTAAGGGTTAGAAACGTATAATACACAAAAAATACGATGATCTTCAATAAAAAATACAACCCACAGCTTTGGGAAACGCGTGCGAGTGATGTGCACTTCCAAACTGTATTACTATTGGAATTTCAATCTCTTGTTCATGTGAATTTACATGCTCTACTCGAGTCAAAATCTACACATGACCTGCTACGAGTTCAACTAAATAACGTATTTTATTTGCTGCAAAGGCTGGGAGAGCAGCTAATTCGTTTCGACACACTTGCAATATTACATTCTCTCATTCCACACCAGCAACCCAACTTGATCGTTATATCAAGAATTTACACCAAGCCCATGTCGACTTCCAACAATAACTGCTAACGCTAGCACTGAACGGTTTGGGTAGCCGCTACAAGCTTCGGAAAAACACAATTTAATTGTACTTACCGCTTCAGCTGGGTGCCGTTAAGTTGCAACTTAACGTTTTAACTCGGTTGAAAAATTCTTTATTTTATATTGAATGCAAATACAAAAAAAAGGACATGGAAAATGCTAGAAGGTAACTGGGATGCGTGCAGCTAGCCACCTAGCACTTAGCATTGTAAGCCCCGGTGCCGATATTGCAGTAGACGCTGATTGGTGAAAATAAAAATTCAAGTTCGCGCCTGCGATTTCATTGGTTGATTTTAACCCTGACGTAAAGTTCCGTTGTCGTAATACAGATCACGTGATAGAGGTCCGTTTGCTCGTTTTTTTTCTTTTCCGCATGCGCTCTAAATGAAGAAAATATGCAACGTGAATTTAATGTTAGATTAAAACCAAAGGTTAAAACTAGCGAAGTATGTACCTGCAATGCAAGCGTCAAAGTAGCATAACGTATAGACAAACGTATTTAAAAAAAAAAAAAAAAGATTTGATGTTCGCAGAAGGCATGCGTCTGTTTAATTGGTTTATAGGCTATCCCTGAATATTCTTATTAAAGCATTAAAGGCCGAGACAGGTGTAGGCCTATTTAAAAACGCCTACTTCTAAGACGCAAACCAAATAGGTAAATAATTCAGCCCACTAAAACGATGATATTAGTAGGCCTAGTTAAACTGCAATAATTAATCATTTAGCAGTTTCCGTCTGGGATTGCTAAAATATTTATAATTGAATTTAACTTGATTCAATGTCATGGCCTATAGAAATGTAACTATTTCTACAAGTCAAAATTGGCTTAAATTGGCCAAATTTTGACCCGTTTATTTTCAGAAAGACTATTCCGTCATGACGTCTGTGGCCTAGTCGTTTCAAGCAGGCTAATTGTACAATAAAGAGAACATTAAACCAAAATCAAAACAATGGATCAGATGATTTATAGCCTACTTTAAAGAAAAATCAGAGATGTATCTTTTAGAATGAATTTTTACTGAGTGTAAGAGACTAGCCTACGTAATATACAGAATTTCAATAGAAATAACAGAGGAAAACAGACAGAAGAGAATGTTTTTTTGGCTGTTGGCAATGGCTTTGAAAACTACTGCATCATGAAAACAATTAGACTAACTGTAGCTATATCTTCAGCTTTCGGGTATTGTCTTTTCTTCAACGACCAAATGATTGTCCTTACCATTTAAAAAACAGAAAAGTCTTTAACTGAGCTGAAAAGCCTGGTAGCCTTATGTAAAGCCAATAGTATTGCACAAATTTGAAAATATCAAAATATTAAATTCCACATTTTCAGGTACAAACACTGACACAAATCTCTGTACATATATTTTGCCGACTGTGTTGAAACAAGTCCTTTTTCTGCCAACTAAATACATAAAAATATATGCACTTTTTAAAATTCATCAGTATAATGGCAATAATAATTCACCTCCTTTTTTGTTGTCCCTCTTCAATACTTAATACATCAAAAGGGACTTTGTCCTACAAGAACACTTCAACAATTTAGCTTGATAATAATAATAATAATAATAATAATAATAATAATAATAATAATAATAATAATAATAATAATAATAATAATAATACCTAACATTTTGCCTTGTTTAATCTACAAAATATACAAAATTTTATTTTGAATTGCTCTCATTTAAAAACATTATGTACAGTATAATACATCACAATCATCAGTTAGACCGGCCTCAGCAGTGGAACTGGGTGGGAATAGTACATATGGTGGGGAAAAGCCAGTAATGACTGGCTGCTCGGCGAGTTTGTAGTAGGGCCGCCGCTCGTTTCTGAGGCCCCGCTCTCGTGGTAAAGTATTGGGACTCGCACAATCCTCTGAGCTGCAGCGTGGCTCATATTAGCCGCCTCCAGCTCCGCAGCCAGCTGTCTTTTCCACTTATTCCTCCGGTTCTGGAACCAGATTTTCACCTGCGTCTCGGTCAGGTGCAGCGACGCGGCCAGGCCTGCCCTCTCCGAGCTGCTCAGGTAGCGCTTGATGTCGAAAGTGGACTCCAGCTGGAAGACCTGACTCCTGGAGAACACCGTGCGCGTCTTCTTCTTGCGACAGGGCTTCTTGTCAGAGTCTAGTTCGTCCGTCTTTCTCCTCCAGTCCTCCTGATCTGGTTCTTTCTTTGGCTCTTCTACGTCACTTTCATCCAGAGGGATGTCGTCGTCGGCGCTTTCCTCTTTGACGTCTTGGTCGCTTTTCTGGAGATCCGGGGAGCGCCTGTCCGGCACTGGTGATGCTTTCTCAGATCCTGTAAGAAATTTTTTTTAATTGCGCTGTGCCATGAAACAAACAGTTTTTTATTTTAATTTGTGGTTAATAGAATTAGCCTATTTTTTCCAATTCTGTTCAAATTTAGCCCATTTGATTTTTTTAAATCATAAATTCTTAAATAAGAAATAGTATAAGGTGACTGGTGCTATTCTTTTTTTACATTAAATAAGTTAGTGCTGTAAGGCCCTTTTCCCCATTTTTTCCGTTAAGCTAAATTAATAATGTTATCGTAAACACTTAAAGTTTACCATGTGAAGTGGTTAAAATAATTTACCTCCAGTCTTAAAATGCGCTCCGAGCGTGTATGGGTACCACCAGGCTGACGCTCTTTCCAAATACTGCGCTGATAGTCCGATTCTTTGTGCTGGCAGCTCAAATCGAGGCAAAGTCAAGTCGCCAAGTCGAGAAAAAAAGCTGCTTTCGAAAACTCCTTTTATCGGGCCGATGGGGGTTTTTGGCTTTGTATGGTTCTCTTCTATATTCAGCAGGTTCTTTATGGAAAAAGGCGAGTCCTTTGCGGGGTGGCGAGTCTCTTGAGCATCAGAGTCTGCCATCACCGTTTACTGTCCGATAAGGCTCACCATCAAAAATATTCTCAATGAAAAAGATTAGAAAGTGTTTTATAGCCTTTGTGTGGAAAAGAGATGACGAAAAATAAAGGGGAAAAAAGGAAGTATAATTTTCGAAGCAGCGCACAAGCTCCCCTGGAGTGAAAGCGCAGAGATCACTGCGTCAAACTTGCGCTGGATTGGAATGATGACATTGAAATGCCACCCGAGTTAAAACGCGCTCGGTCTTTGCTATTGGACAGGTACAATAGCAAATGAGATTTGAGATGAAGCTGCGAGGGGCTGTGACGAGAACGGACTCCAAAGGAAAAGGCCGCGCAAGCGTTTTGGCTCCGGGCTCAACACTAAGGCTCCCACTTATCATCCAATTAGATTAAAGAGGAAAATGTCTCAGGGTTTTGGGGGGTTGGCGTGCACGAGTCACAATCACCTGTCAGTAAATTGAATAAGTGGTCCAGAGATGATTACACAAACGCGTATCTAGAATTAGTAATCTAGTAGCCTTATTATGTAAATTACGCATTCATTTTACGCACGAATGTGAAACAGAAGATATTTAACAGGCTGATGAGTGATATAAATAAGGTGAACAGATAAAGTACTCTTAAAACACGTGGAAAGCAAAGAACACTAACAAACATTTATTAATTTAACATACTTTCTGATTTCCCAGAATCCAACCTGCTATCCATCTGTTCTGCCTCTGTTCAACAGCAAAGCAATATGCATTGCGCATTTCACCTGGACCGGAGCTCTCTGACTTCACTGTAATTTTATTAGCCAGGAAACGCTTCAGGCAAACAACAAACTGAATGTTTACCATCCTGATAAAACCTTTTCACGTCAGCTTTGAACAGAAAAAAAAAACATCCCACAGGGCGAGAGGGTGATCTAATGCATGAGGATGACAACAGTCTTATTTCTGTTAAATGTAACAGTAATATAGTGCATGAAGCAAATATAAATTGTGTGATAAGACGTCAAGAGTAAGGATAAGATGGCAAATTGGAGAAAATCCAAATCAGGAGGGAAGCTGAGTTAAAATTTGTTGTTTTTCTAACATACAACAAACTTGCATTTTCTTTTTAAATTTAAGGAAATCATAAAAAAAAAAATGCTGATCCCCATTTTTTTTTTTTTTTTTTTTTTTTTACATAGGCTATACTACAGGGCATTCGGAGAAAATCTGATTTCTGTATCACGCTTGTAAAAGGATAAATAGGGGGTAATAAAATTCAAAAATACATGATATGCATTCAGCATCCAAACTTCAAGCAGATGCAGAGAACTAATCAAACAAATTGAATTTGCTCAACCTACAAGCACACATCCTGTCCTTTTAGCTCGTGGAGCGCTCTTCAGCTCTAAAGGACAACACTGTGTTTTGTGAAAAGCTACTTGAATCCTTGCATAATTAGAGGTCTCATAGCCGTGTTAAAGATGGGGGTGGAGAAACAGGCTAGCTGAGTAGTTTTGCAAAGGCAAAGTGAAAAGAATGATAGCAGTGCTTTTTCAATCAGAATATGTTCATTTAACAGACTACTGAAAGTGGATCAGAAGAAGAAAACAAGTACACTTAATCAGTGATGCTAAGGCAGACCTGAGTCTCACTTTTTAATTTGTGAATTTGGAAATATGGAGATGATCGTCTGGTTGCATTTAGCTTTTTAAGTTTAAGTTTCAACTTGTATTTTTGCTCAAAAGTAAAACATCATTTTCAAGATTATCAATCATATAAATGATTACTGGTTTCTAAAAATTCCATTTAGGCTACATTACATACAAATAAATGCTTTACATTTAATTTTCAACCACTCCATGATTCAATTCAGATTAGTTTCTGGTACAGGATGTTCTGCCTGGTATCACAGAGAAATTCTTTTTGAATATTTTTAAGACACTAACATTTTTATGATTGATTCATTTGTTTCAAATATGGAGGAGATTGATGAACAGTTATTGCATATTTGTGTTATTAGCGGTGAATAAAATTGTATGATTACAATAGGAATTCTCTACCACAACAACTTAAGTTTGCTGCATTCCAGGTGTTGTGACAAAAAAACATGCCACCACTAATCATAGATAAATCTATATAAAAACATGGAGATTATTTCTTCCTTATTTCCATCCATAATCTTTTAACAGCTGCTTTCACCTTTTATCCTGAAAGAAGCATTTTAATTCTTCAGGGGTCACGGCTAACAGCTTGGTCTGTATACTTGAACATAAGCTTTTCTCATCAACAATAGACTTCATTTTACACAGCACACGCAGGCTGTGGCAATTTCATTAGCTGCAACTACAAAATTATCAGTGAGTGAATTATACAAGGCAGGCTCTTTTCATCTGAAGCACCAGCATAATTAAATTGATATAAAATATCATTAGAGGTGACAGGCTGTTAAAAGACATAATTGACTGCCCTTTCAGTGAAGTGCTGCTGTCACTCAGTAAAGTGCTGCCATCTAGTGAGCTAACTTGGTATTAACCTGCAAAAAACAACAGATTATTCAGCAACATTTAATACAATTGACAGGTCATTCTTTATAGTTTCCACATTTAATTCCACAGACAGATTTTTCTTTGCAGACTGTTTTGTCATATGTAATTAATCACTGTACAGTATGTGTAGAGAAGTGGGGAACTGTTATAATCCAGCTACAGAACCTCAAGGGAAGAAGTCATACTTTTAAAAAGACCTCACAAAAACAGCAGATCCTCTGAAGGCACTGAAACATCCCAAGGATATCCAAGTCAAGTCTTTCAAACATTCAGACTTATGGTTAAATATGGGAGAGTTATTTTTACTTAAGTGATCCCGATAGCTTGACAATTCCCCCCCAAAAAAATGTCAAAAGTTTGTCTTATCAGAAGTACAGTGAACAAGAAAACAAGCAGATAGTTAATTAGATATGAAATTAAAATACAACACAGGAGCAACTTTAACTCAATAGCTGGGGAAATAGAGTAACATCAGTAATATTGGTGAAGGATACTACTTTACAAAGCCATAAGTTGCAAAATAAAACTATGAACAGGAAGCTATACAACACTGCTGAAGTTATCCTACTGAAGTCATCTGAGGAAAAATAAGGAGTGTAACACTGCAAAGTGTAATGTGCTTATTTAGTTTCAGTAGTCATATTCCTTATCAATGAACTTGGCCATTGTGGACAGCTGGACATTTGTTGTGCCCTCATAAATGGTACCTGCACAAGGAGACAAAACAAAAAACATTAGACTGAAATTATTATTTACCATAAAAAAAAAATCTGCTTTCGCTTTTTCAAGGACAAGGAGGGTTGTTATGCAGCTCAACCTGCCCGTACTCCTGCTGCAGAACTGGGGAGGCAAAAAGGTGGTGATGAAAGCACAAGTGATATTTTGCCCTGACAGGTTCCTTGGCTGTGTGTTGGTACAATGGCACTCTGAAGGGTCAGGCAGGGGGAATTCCTGAGGAGTCCGATTACAACCGTTACCATCAGGCCGTGTCCCCACCCCCCTCTACTCCAATCACAATCTGCTGCACCTGACCTTCCTGCTGCAGTTGTGTCCGCAAAGCAGTTCAACTTCAATCACAGTTACGTACACTGCCTCTTGAACACAGAAACAAACACCTTCATTTTTTGTGGAGTATTGCAGAGTGTCAAGCAGGCTTACCGATCTTGCAGTCTCTGTAGTATTTCTCTATGGGGTAGTCTTTGGTAAAGCCTACTCCTCCCATCCATTCAATGCATTTTGACGTAGTTAAGGTTGCAACCTGGTGAACAAAACAGAATATTCAAAACTGATGTCCCCCCCCCCCCCAGGAGAGTTTTGGCAGAGGTAAGAGAACCTTTACAAAAGTGAAATCATAGAAATCACAACACTGATAGATGTTGTAGACAAAATTCAAGAACACAGATAAAATCAAAAGCAACTTAAATGGGATGTTTGAAATCACAAAAAATGGTTTTAAGCACTCTTTAGACCACGGAAATTCCTAAAGTCAATAAAAGAAGATAGTCACCTCAGCAGAGAAGTATTTAGCCATGCAGGCCTCCTTAATAAAAGGTCTGCCAGCCTCCTTCAGACGCCCGGCGTTGTACGTCAGCAGCCGCGCCGCTTCAATCTGTGTAGCTACATGGGCTATTTGGTGCTGCATGCCCTAGAATAAAAAAGGTGGACAATAGAAGATCTAATAAATAAGTACAATGGCCTTCACAATATTATAAGCAACATGTTATGGAGAAGAAAAGAGTTTGATGGAAATTGAAACCTGGAAGTCGAAGATTCGTTTTCCAAACTGCACCCTCTGTCTGGTGTAAGGAATTGTGTGGTCAAAGCAGCCCTGGGCCAGTCCGACCATCTGAAACACACAGAGACAAGGTTCGCACATGTAGCATTTCTTTGTTAGTTGAATATTTGAGTTAAAATGATTAAACAAAAAAGTACCACTGAATACCTGCGCTGCAATTCCAATCCTGCCCTCATTCAACATTCCAATGGCGTACTTGTACCCATGACCGATCTCTCCCAAAATGTTCTTCTCTGGTACCTGCAGTGGCAACCATCAGGTGAGTAAAAATCCAACTATGCACAAGGCTGATGTTTGCCCAGGGAACAGTTTCGCTTTACCTTGACGTTGTCAAAGTTGAGCGGGCAAGTGGAGGACGCCCGCAAGCCCAGCTTGTTCTCCTTCTTGCAAATCTCTAGCCCCTCAGTGTCCCGGTCCACAATAAAGCAGGTAATGCCTTTGTATCCCTATCAACCATGGATAAAAATATATTTTATTTTATTTATCTCATTGCAGAGTATACATTTAAACCTAAAGTGTATCACTACAAACCACAAGAAAGTGGACATATAAATATTTTGTCTTTGTATATATGAAGTTATCATCCAAACACCAAAGTAAGAACTCCAAAGACGTGTTACTTACAGCAGAAGGATCCACATTGGCCATCACCAGGAAAACGCCTGCGTGCTCTGCATTACTGATCCACATCTTGGACCCGTTGATTACATAATAGTCCTTTTGTTTTTCAGCACGTGTCTTCAGGGCAAAAGCATCGCTGCCGGACTCGGCTTCAGACAGGCAGAAACTTCCAATCTGTCACAACAGGGAGCCATTATGGCACATGTGGAGCATAATGCTAAAAAAAAAAAAAAAAAGTCTGACAGCATTTTAGCCATGTTAAAGAGAAGTTAGGATACTTCTAGAAATGTAAATGAAATGAGATTAAATAGATTGAAAATAAAATAAACTCATTATTCAATACATGGCTGTTGCCTGATAAATTAATGACTTTTACATAAAGAATACAAGCTCATTCTAATTTGATTGAAAAGGTAGGATCAGAAGCATGTTTATTACACTAAAAACAGAATATTCAACCCCCGAAAAAAATTGTATTTCATGTTTCTGGTTTCTTTAAGTGAAAAATAAAAGTTTTAAATAGAGAGCTTTAGATTTCCAGAAATTCCTCAGATTTTTAGAAAAATTGTAATGTAGTAAGTGCTTTGCTGGGTTAGTTTGACTTTAGAGTGTAGAGATGTGCAATACTGCAATGTATTACATTTGAAATATTTATTAAACTCACTTTTAATTTGATAAAATTAGAACTAAACTAAGTTAACCTTTGTGTTAATTTTGTTTAAATACAGTGTTTTAATGATTTGCATTTCTGTCACATTAATTTCAGGTTTCCAACTACTTCAAAATGGGGTTATATACTGGACTGTTTGAATGCATATCAACTCACCATATCAGTCGACAGTCGGCTGAGGTACTTCTCTTTCTGATTTGGCGTACCAAGTTTTACAAACAGAGTGTTAATGAGTGTGTTTTGGATGTCACACAGCACAGCCACAGCGGGATCCACTTTCGCCAGCTCTTCAATGACCAGAATTGAGGAGAAGAATGTGGAGCCAGTGCCACCATATTCTGGGTCAATCTCGATTCCCATGAGCTGTTTAAAGAAATTAAGATAAAATAGAAAATCACTGTCTTGGAAAGTAAAATCTCACTATTATTTAAATGACACAACACAACGGATCATGTATAGTTAAATCAAATACGTACTCCCTGGTCAAAGAGGGACTGAATCACTTCTTCATCCATAGCAGAATTTTCATCCATCTTTGAGACAAACGGGGCGATGCGCTCCTGAGCATATTTCTTCACTGTCAAAAAACAAAACGAGGGTTTAGGGTCGTAGGAAATTGTCCCCAGCAGTGTGTAGCAACGTGTAACAAGTTTTGATGCTCACCTGCTTCCCTCATCATGCTTTCTTCCTCTGAATATGTCTGAAGGGGAGGAAAGGAGACCATCCCACCTGCCTGGTCTGATGCCACAGCTGGGGCAGATTTGGTTGACCTGCTCCTCATTCCAGACTGGCATGCCCCCCATGGTCGAGAGATTTGTCTGAGAGACTGAAAACAACAATAGAAATATCTATCTGTGCGTTTGTAAACATACAAGGTTTGATTCAGCGAGATTTAGCAATTGGCAGTTGTGCCAAACATTGTTTATCAATAAGTTGTAAGCAGTGGGCTTGTTGTGTGGTGGAACAAGTTGGTTTGTGCTATAGCCATCGTTAGCATCTGCTAAATACAGACGTCACATTGGCTAGCGACAGCGGGATTAAGTAATACAAGGATATAGGACACTTCAAGAATAAAACATACTTAAACCTGTGTAAAAACGGTCAAATTTCAACTTTAAAGACTACAATTTTAGAGCTCACCTTTGAGAAAACTCGGACCAACGGGGCAGCCATGGTTTGTTATGAAACGTCTACGCGAGCGACCACCCGAGGACTGATGCTGCCTTCATGAACCTCTAGCAAGTGCAGGACATTCGGGAAATACACGCTAAACGAGAAAAATGCCATATATCGTTTCTTATAAAAATTATGTAAACAAAATTTGGTATTATGACAAGTTGTATATACCATTCAACAAGCTTGGCTAAGCAGTATGCGTTCTTTACTTTTATTAGTTTGTGGAATTGATTTTTTCTATTTTACGACAGTAAGCGAAGGTAACAGTTGCGTTTGGGTGAACACGCATGAGAACAGAAACACGGAAGCTGCCAGACGTTCACAAGGTAACGATTGTTGTTTAGTAAGGTACTGTAGCCCCGAGGCCTCATTTATACTCATTATTACATGACATTAATGTTGGTTAAACGTGAAAAAGTAAGACAGGATGATGGTGTTATAAATGATGGAGCAATATAGACAAGTAGTGTTAGCATAGATGCTAATAATTGTAACCATAATAGGCATTTTAAACAGTTGCGGTTTGCTAACGGTACCTACAGTCGATTACCAGCTGTGTAATACCAAAGCTGAGTTTGACACGGTCCACCATCACCGCAGGTTTTGAGGCCCGAGCTTGAAGCAGGAAAATGGAAGAGATAAAGACCGAGCCTGTGGACTTTGTGAAGGAATTTCAAGAATACCTGACCCAGCAAACCCAGCATGTCAACATGATCTCAGGCTCTGTTTGTGGAGAAAAGGAGACAACGGAGCAGTTTCAAACCGGTGGGGAGAGAAACAACACATCACAAAAGTATGTATCAGAGCATATATAATCAGATGATTAAGTTATTTTGTGTGTATTTTAGTCCCAAGATGTGAGCAAAATGGTCTGGACCCCCCATCTGTAGAGGTGAGCCTGTCAGTGGAAGATGGATCAGATGGACAGATAGATGGTTTGGAGAGGACTTGCGATGGAAAATATAAGTGCAGCTACTGCAGCTATGCCAACAAGGGCATGGCTCGTTTGATAGAGCACATCCGCATCCATACAGGTCAGTATTTCCCATTGCACCTGAAACGCCTAAGGTAATCCAAACACAAAAGTGAAAGATGTACTTGTATTACATTGTAGTAAATACAAGTTTACTACAATGGTTTACTCTTTTACAGTACAGCATGTTTGTTAAAATCAGTGTATTCTCTCCTCACCTAGGAGAAAAGCCTCACCGCTGCCAGCTGTGCCCTTTTGCTTCTGCATATGAGCGCCACTTGGAAGCCCACATGCGCTCACACACAGGAGAGAAACCATATAAGTGTGACCTTTGTGCCTTCCGATGCAGCGACCGCAGCAATCTGTCGCACCACCGTCGCCGCCGCCACAAGCTTTTGCCCACGAGGGTGGTCCGCTCTCCCTTCTCTAATAAAAGAATGTTGAGTACTTTGCAGAAGAGGACAGGCTCACTGGGATTCAGCCGGAGGCTCCTCATCAATTTCAACCCTCCTTCTGTGATGATGCCAAAACCAGATTATCTGAATGACTTGTCACACAAGATCCATCATTTAAATAACAGTGAGTATAAGAACCCCCCCAAGGTGGATGAGGCTGAAAACCACAGCAGGAAGGAAAACGGTTTGACGTTTAAAACCCCCCTGGATCAGCTGTCTACACTTGCTGGCCAGTTAGCAAATCTTCACTCTGAGTCTCAAACTCCTGCTTCTCATGACAAAGAGTCCTTAAAAGATGAGAAACCAATCCTCATACAGCATGTCTCCAGTGAACAGGTTGCAGTGTGTTCAAATGGAGTGCAGACATCACCCCCCAAAGAAGATCCAACCTCGGGCCAGGAGAGTTGCAGCCCTGTTCCTGGCTTTGGCTTGGAGAGCAACATGAACAATCTCACCGGGAGTGTTAGCAACAGTCAGCCGAGCACACCCACCCTTGCCCCCGCTGCACTGGACCAACAGCACTTTTATAAATGCCAGCATTGTGATATTCACTTTTCTGATAATATACTCTATACTATTCACATGGGCTGCCATGGCTATGAACATCCATTCCAGTGCAACATCTGTGGACATATGTGCTTAGATAAATATGATTTTGCGTGCCATTTTGCCCGTGGCCAGCATAACAAGTGATTTGCAGCACTGTATCTTTGTTACTCAGACTTTTCTGCACAAGAGTTCTGTTCAGCTTAAACGTTAAAGAAGACTGAATTAGCTTTCTTGGAAAATGCAGTATAATTAGATTCTGAGCAGAAAGCAATATCTGGCCAAGCCTGATGATATTGAGTGGTATCATTCTGAATAACGACAGCCCCCCTCTTAGGTCCTTGCGAGGGGTATGGCGGTGCAACATGGCAGACTCTGGAAGAATTCATGCTGTCTGTAGAAATAAAAAGCTCACTCTAAGATAATAGAAAGCAATTATGGTTACTTCTGTAAATGTAGTTACGGATATTCCATTTATCTCACAAGAGCCCCTCAAATTACATACAGTTCACTGGAACTAGTTAACTTTATCATTTTAATGAAGCTGTCGGCATTAAAATTTTAAAACACAATAAATTCTGTAACACAAGAATCATCAGAACCCAACTGTTATTGGGTTTTTATATATTAACAACACAGAGCAATCCTTTTTATATCAGTTGTGGATGTCCAAAATCACTCCTACCAACAACATAGGGTTGCTCAAAGGGATACCGTGTAGCTTTTCACCCAAACATTAGCATAATGTAAGTAATAATAAATTATTTCTGGGGTCAATATGCAGTACTTGATGTGTGTTGGTGCTCCAAGGGGACTGCCCTCCTCAAAAACCAGACACTGTAACTTTGCAGGAGTGGATCCGTCTCTTTTTGGATCATGTGACCTGGAGTGCTTTGCTTTATGGCTCGATGTCTTCTCTATCAGCTGATCAAAGTGGTCTGCCAACTCAATTCCAAAAACCCAGATAATTTTGCGACAGTTGTGTGGCTTGTGGGAAGTCATTGGTATAGTGCCCCTAGTGGCCAAAAGTTACATGGTATCCCTCATGTTATCTCCAAATTGGTGCCAGGTAAAGTCATCTTACTACTAAGGCAGCATTTTGTTTTTGGCCTTTAACTGTTATTTCTTAATTTTTGAAAAATATTTTTTATTGTCTCACTTGGAATTTAGTGAATCATGTAACTTACATTTCTACAGACAGCAACTTATGAGTCATTTCATATCAATAACCAAAAGAGTATTTAACACCCTACATTTTAAGCTTATCCAGCTTTGTATGGTTTATAAACTGCCATAATGACCACTTTAGGTACACTCTTGCTTTTTGGTCTAAAGATACACCAAAGGTTTCATTTTTTTTGTTAATTTGATACACATACACTACTCACAAAAAGTTAGGGATATTTGGTTTTTTGTATGATGTAAGAATGAACCTAAAATCCCCTGCGACCTGTCCAAGTGAACTGAATTAGACTTTCTCTAAACTTTTAGATGCATACAGGTATGTACATTGTTCAATGGTTAAATATGAACATTTGATATTTTCCTGAAATTATAACCGAAAGTCGAATATCCCTAACGTTTTGTGAGTAGTGTATATGAATAAACAGACTAAAAACCAGCATGACTCATTAATGTTCTTATATTTATGCCTCAATATTTTAGCTATATTTAGACTTTTTTCGTCAAGTGTTCCTGACTTAATGTTTTAAAATCTTTTTACATTTTTTTTTTTTTTATTAAATTGTCTCAAGTAGTTTTGTGGAACTACATATTTCAATGTTGTAGTGCAGAATTAAACTTCACCCAAATTTCAAATTTAGAACTGGCTGTTTTTGCTGATGTGGAGAACTTTATAGAACCCTCACATTTTTAACTGTAATGTGAAGTAATGTTTGTAGATTTGGATTCCTGTAAACTTGGTATAGTAAGTTGGTTATTTTGTTTGTACATGATTAAGTCTTTATAGATGGAAAAAGGAAAAGTGAGATGTTACATATTTGCAAAAAAACGTGGAAGAAATAGGTTTTGATATGAATGTGCTTTTTCGCAAAAAAGTTTTTAATAACTAAATAAATTAATGAAATTACACATTTTTTTCACATTCAGTGTCACATAGTCCACTATCTTTGGGGAAACCTCCAGTATCGACACAGTTTATTTACATTTAGTTATGTACAGAGAATCACACATCATTTTTTTTTTATAAATTAAAGTAATTTATGCTCCTCTGTGAATCCTGATAGGATTTCTTTCTTCTTGCTGTCAAAAACCTCCACAGCTCTTTTCACCACAAGTTCCACATCAATGTCCTCTCCTTGAATAAAAAGCCCTTCCTGGAGGAACTGTGTCCGCAGGTTTTGGAGAAATGTTGCTTTTGATTCATTCAGCTGAGCAGCCAAAGACTTCATGTGTTCAGAGGGGAGCTGATTTTCTAAAATTTGAGCAAGAACGTTGTAATTATTATATGCAATCAGCAAAATCATTATAGATAAAGCTACTAACCAACCTATGGCTGTCTTCATTGCATGAGATATCAGGCGCCGACAGGCCTGGTCAGCCTGGTGGACTACACTGGTTGCGCATTTCAGACGATCAGCTTCCTGCAATGTATGTGAAACTAAATCATATAAATACTTTACTTCAGTAGCTGCATATTAAAATTCCATGATCAGGTATCACGGAACTGAGCAACAGTGACCCACCTTTTGTTCAGTGTTGTCTTGAGCCGGGCTCAGCGGGTTATTTAGAGCAGAAGAGATCAACTCCACCACTCTCTGGCTGAGGAAAAACGGATACAATTTTTTTTTTACTGATTTATGCACTAAAATTACGCTAATATGTTTAAGAAAATGTTTCTGCGCTTTTTTACATGTCACATTTGGAAACATTGTCCGTTGAGTTGAGAGAGATGCTCTGCTTCTCCCATGTATTCTTCTGTGGATTAGGAGACTCCAAACGCTTCACCATCTCCAATATCACCTCAGTGGGAATGGGTTGTGACCTGCTTTGGTTTCTGCTGATGCAGGACTCCACATCACACTCTAGATACACCTGGCAGAAACCCAGTGAATCTGCAAACACACCCGTTTTCATTACTTATTTAAACTTAAAGAGTAGCATATGACACTGAAAAAGTGTTCTTACACTTTCTTGAAAGTTGGAATACTTCATATCTCATGCTAGAATAGTAGAAGTTGTCATCCAGCAGGAAGAGAAGTGGTGCCTCCACAGACTCCAAACCATCTGGCTGCAGCAGAGCTTGAGTGCACCGTTCCCATGCAGCTCTGTTTATCAGTGAGCTGCTTGGAAACTCTGCAAACATTTTGGGCCTTTCCAAAAAACCACTCAATGCACTGCAACACAGCTTGTCTGTGGGATTTCCATTCTGTGTGCTACAAAGAAAAACAAGTTTTTGAAAACATTAGCACACCAATGGAATTTTGAAGAGAATATAAACTTATGCTGAAAATAGTTGTGGTACAACAGTTCTGTAATAATAAGCACCTAGCAACTAGCAGACTATTAAAGTCTTTCTTTTCTATTATTTGCTTAAGTATTACTCAAGTAGCCTACAACCTTTGTGTCATCTCATAATCCAGTATTTTTTTTTCCATCTATGAGAAATGACAATTAGATGTTGCTATAATATTAAAGGAAGGGTTACAATCATACACCAGTGTGCTATTAAATTGCGTGCAATTCTGTATTTTCTAGTGACTAACCACACCTGACCAGCTTCATTCCAAGTACCAATCTACATCAAATCTACCATTCACCATATGTTGCAGTTTAACACCATCCTCCAACACTGTGGTGCGAAAGGCATCCTCGGGAATCAGGTCGTCATAAGACACCACAGTTGCTCTCCATCCACACTGTGTGACAGAAGTGAGGATCCTGCAGGCTAGAGTGGACTTCCCAGCAGCAGGCAGCCCGCAGAGGACGCAGAAACACGCCGGAGGTCTGCCGACTCTCTCGGTCTCTGGTGCTGCCATGAACTACTGGACATCCGCTTTAAAACTTGGGACGATTTTTAAAAAGTATACAGTTGTACTGCCGTAGCCATGGACTAACTTCCGTGTTACGTCAAGACGTAAGCGTATTACGTATTGTTGCCCATGACCCTTTCAGAATAAAACTCCACAAAGGGAGCCCGCGGTTTGAAACCTGAATGTCAGATTATTAATGCCCATATACATGAAAGGTGGTGAGTGCTCATATGTGAGAGATCAGTGATTACACCTGCAAATGTGTAAGCTGCAACTTGACCGAGCTGTTCAAAGAACTGCTGATTTTGCAAAAGGCCACATGATTCCGTAAAAAAACCTCAAGGCAAAAATATTGGCACTTTGAGAGGCATTTCTTTTCATTATGCATTCTTCCAGCTGTACAACTGAGTGAATGAAAATGTTCGGATACAACCCTTATACATACAGTCGTCCTCAAAACTATTCATACCTTCAAATTTAAGAAGGAAAAAAAAAATCATCTGTCAGTGAAATGTGAGGAAACTGACAGAAGTAATAAAAATTCTATGACAATCATAATGATTTTAACTGTGGTTTGATAGAAATATTAAAAACACACAAAAATAAAACAAGGATTATGGGGTGCCGAAGATAACATTTTGTTGAGCATCACTTTGAGGCAATCACTGCAGTCAGGTGCTTTCTGTAATGTTCAAAGACACTTCTCTGTTAACAGACATTTTGGGCCACTATTCATGGGAAAGGTGCTCTCACGGGTCTGAGACAGTTTTTTTTTTTTTTTTTAATCATTATTTCCAATCACAATTCAACAGCAACATGTTTTTTCTCTAAATTCAAACTTTGTAATTTTTAATTTATTATTAGTTTCTTGTTATTTGAATTACTATTGGGATTTTTAGTCTTTTCTTTAATTAGAGGGTATGAATAATTGAGGACTGTATATGTGTAAAAAAGGAAAAAAAAACTTTTAGACAATTTTATTACAATTTTGACAATATAACAATCAAAAGTTTAAATTAAAAAGTTTTAAAATACTTTGGGGGAAAAAAATAGCATAAAATACAAACTTTTATTTCCTTTTTTACAGCTCATGTGCATGATTGTCAAGTGATTAGCAAGGACCAAATAAAATGGACACATACTCATAAATAAAATAAATGACCAACCACATCCACCACCACATCACTCCAGTCAACCTTAAAGGTGCCGACACGTAACAGGGAGTGTTTAGTTACTGTATCACAGTTTGTTTTTTTCAAATACATTGCTGAGTTGTAGTAAACGTCATAGATTCACAATACAGTTAATAAAATCCTGTATAAAAAGAAACTCAAGCTGGCAGCTCTTTCCCAGGAATTGGTCTAGGCACTCCTGGGCCCTGCACAGGAGCGGGTGGACGTGGAGGAGCATTGTTCGTTTCTAAACTCCAATAGTCCAGCTCTCCATATCTGAAACTGAAAGGATGTGTGTAAATTCAGTTAAAAATGTTACATGGATTTGGTTGTGCAGTGAAAACATTTGTGTGGGAAGGAAAGACTGATTCATTAAAATACAAATAAAATTCATACCCAGAAATTGGAGCTGATGGCGCAGGCTAGATTAAGAAGGGAAAAACACAAATGAAGAAACACAGCACGGTCAGACGTATCTTAAAAGGTATACTGAAAAATAAAAATCTTTTTCTGTTTTACATTTTTTTCTTTCTGGTAATTGAATTTTCAACAAAAACCCAACATCTCAGAGTAAAAGACATCCTCAAGTTTGCTTCTGTAGTATATAATTACCTTATCAGGTACAGGTTGTGCTGGAGGCTGGACTGTGGCACCAGTTTGAACATTGCTGTCGGCATTAGTATTTGCATTTCTGGCATTACGTGATCTGAAAATATAAGAAAAAAAGATGAGGAAGAGCACTCTTTTATTCCCATCAACATATCAAAGCAACTTTTAAAATGAAATTTTGTATTGAGAAAATGTTTACTTAGGGCCTCGTTTTTAGGCAGATGTCCAAGGAATCCCTTTTAAAGATGTAGAGGAGCGCTACAATGAGTATGGCAAGAAGAGGAACCACCAAAAGGAAGAAGATCAGCAGGCCATTCCTGAGGGAGTAATCTGACATATAGAGGGTTTGACATTAGTCATTTATATATTAGTTAATATTATGCTCTGATGCAGTTACCTTGCCACACTACATTGAATTTCATAAACCATCTGAAGATCCCTCCTAAACCATTTCATTTCTAAGTTTCAGGCTCTCATAATTAGAAATTAAGCATACAGCATTAGATTAGATAAGCAGCAGGGTTCGATGGCATAAATTGACAGTTTAAAACATACCTATCTCAGCAGGACCACTGTCAATGCTACCACCTCTTCCTGATTTGTCACAACGAGGTGGAGCCCAACCATTTTCACAATGGCAGTGGCCTTGATCATTACACACCTGAAGGAAGCATAGCAAAATATTCAGTAGTCTTTACTGGTACCTTTTCAGGAAGCAACCAACATTTCAGGAAGTAAAAGCGAATTCAGCAAGAACAAACAAACAGAAAAACCATCTTTATCTACCCCTCGGCCATTGCAGGTAGTCTGAGCATCACAGTCCAAGTTGGGTAGCAGAGCAGAAGCATTCACACACTGGAAGTCCAAACAGGTCTGAAAGGAGATGACATAACTTATTGATGCAGTCAAATGAGTCATCTATTCCACTTTCATTTCCCTACATCTCCTCCCCTGTGGCAAAAACCCTCCTTAAAATAGTTTCCATCTGTAATAATGGCCTTACCTTCCCTTTATCACATGGGCTGCCTGGATTAACATAGGCAGGATCGAGCACATCTGTGCCCAGGTTGAAGTCTGCATTAACACAAGTAGACCCTTGGACTATTTGGATACTGACGTGGGCACCAGGAGGGGGTTATTCACATCCACATTAGTGCACTGCACTTTTCCACACATAGCATTTCTGAAACAAAGTTTCCACAGTTTCAAATCATTGATTTTTATATTAAAGAGACTATCTATATCAGAGGGAAATTGCAATGTTGTAGTCGGGGTTTTAAAAGGAAATAATCATACTAAGTCATTACCTGTTGAAGTTTTATTAAGTCCTAGTCCAGTTCTACAGTCAGTGTGGAAAACTCCCTTTTTAACACATGCTCAATAAATGAATTTAGTGCTTTACTACCCTTGTTTTGTATCATACTAATATATCAATGAACTTAATCCTAAATGGACCATTATTATTTATCCCCAATAAGTTATACGCATTATGAATTTATATCGGAGCTTAAGGATAACATCCATGAGTAAAATTCAGAGCACTTACGCCACAGTGCATTTGATGTAGTTTCCACTGCTGGTGATTCCACAGTTTCCAAATAAGTTTCCTTTTGTATTCGCATGTTCAAAACAAGTATCTGCTGCCTTTACAGCAGAATCTGTACAAGAGAAAAATTATACACAACATAGGCTATGAATGACAGGTGAAATAATCCTCCTAAAGGTTTTGTACATATATTGCAGAGGTTTTTTAAAGGCCATTATCCATGACACAATTATTTACACAGTTGATCTTTTTTTCAATTTTAAGTTCTTATAAATGAACAAACCTGGTGCAAACAGATGCCTGCACTGGAAATCATACGTCTGGCAGCGGCCTTCGTAGCAGTATGCAGCATTGTTTTGACACTGCAGTCCATCCATGACGTAGAAGTCATTAGGACAAAATTCAGTTTTGCCATCGCAATATTCGGGAAGATCACAAGAGTCGACAGATGATCTGCACGGTGTTCCAGCAACTCTGATCTAAAACAAAGAAATCACATCAAATCCATCACAGAATTCTTACCAATGTATAATGCATTGCCTTGGTTCAGTGCAGGCAAGTCGTTGAAGTTCAACACACTGCAGACCTGACACCTGTCACAGCATTCTCCCTGAGCACAAGTGGACCCACGGGTAAATTTACAGGTGGCAGCGTCACAGCACTCATTCTGGCATTCCTGGATGATAAGAGGAAAATAATGTTTATAACCACACTTACCTAAATTCAACTCTACCTGTATATTCTAACTACAAAACCCAGGCATTATACTGCACGCACTTTATATTTGTGGTTAAAGATCTTCATGATGAATAAGGATTGAAAAACTTGACACTCATTTGATAGCTTTTCTTTTAAATGCTCTTCAAAATCAAAATAATTTAAGATGACTTACAACAGAGCATCTATTCCATTTTTGACTCAAGTGTATGGCAACCATTCATACATCATTCATTGGTTTACATATCTGAAAAAACCTCCACTAAAGCATCATCTATGTTACTTATTCTTAGAAGTGTGACAACTGAGTTAATAAAACTTGCTTAAAACAGATAAGTTTTTCTATCATGCATGCGTCTTTCAGACAGTACTTCACCTCCGGTGTGCCACAGTCACACTGCTCTCCTTCATCCAAGCGACCATTCCCACATTCAGCAGTGCCGATCACATCTGATGAAGATGGCTGATTTCGCAGACACACACCTCCTCCACGAACTATCAGTGTCTCAAAGTCTCGTGCACTGCACTGGCTGAACACGGTAGAGCCCCTACAGAAAAAAGGTTTAGAAACAATTAATGAAAGTGATCATTTTGGCAGGTCCAATTGATATAATGGAAGTTTTTATATTCAACTGACACCAATGATTATTTTGTAACATGTAGCATTCCTGTTAAATTCAACAATCATGCATACATGCAAATAAATACAGCCTGTAAAATAAGCATAAATAAAATATTACCAAAGCAGAAATCCAGTATTTGTTGAAAACATCTTACCCAGCACTGGCCGACATGATGCAGCTTTTTCCATCACAGTTGCAGCGGTTATCATCGTGACCCATACCCAGGTTATGGCCCATCTCGTGGGCCACCACAGTGGAGATATAGGCCAAGCTGTTGTCACTGTACTGTAAAAACACAGTCATTTCTCTAAGTGGTGATATATCAATGGCTTTAATACCTCAATATTTAATTTTGACTTTGATATATTACATTCAATATTATGAAAAAATAGGTAGAGTTGCACATAAATCTTACTGTGTGAGTCAGAAGAGAAAAGACAATGAATGAATACTGTCAATATAGTTCTAACACCATCAAGTTGAGCATATTATCTAAAAAGTTACAACATCCTGCTGATATCAGAAGTATAACAACTTCATCTACATTATTCAGCTGGATTTTTTTGAGCATGACTATATTAATTTGCAAGCAATTAGTAATGAATATTGTTTTTAAGATAGACATTCTTAGACATATGCCATTAAAGAGATCAAAGAGGAAAAACATCTGAAGAATGCAAAAGTCAAAAAAAGAAGCTTCGTCACGGAGCTTGGCGAGATAGTTTTTCCAGTCCAACCTGTCTGGCAAGTGTGTTACAAGAACCCGCGACAATGAGCTGCACTTATTGAACCGCCCATGAATAATGCAGACACTATCAGTTTCCACGTAAAAGCTCATACTGCCAAAGCAGCATGGTGTTAGAGGTTAAAGTAGAGTTAACTAACCACGTTGATTCCTCCTGAGGTGGCTACCGAGCAGACAGTACCCACGAAGGCCATGCCTAGTACACTTCCATATGGCTGGGGCCGACCGCTGGCAAACAAATCCACATTTGTCTTTACTGTCTCTTTAAGGCTTGTATGAAGGAACTTCAACAAGATAAACAATCTACAGTACGCTACTTACACAATGAGCTGACCAATGTCATGTCTGATTCTCGGTAAGAGAGTTGCCTTCCTCCACTTCACAAACCTCTCCAACACTTCTCCTGCAGACCCATCCACACTGAAAGGATTGCTATCCTTAAAAATCTCCAGGCCAACCAGCACAACGCGGATATTGAGCTTCTTGTAATACTACAACACAAGAGAAAATGATGAAACAAAGTACAGCATTAGCCCACAAAAGATTATAGTCAAGTATAGGTTTGGTTGTATTACATTAAATAAGGATGTCACAGCTTGCATGTACCAATAAGATTAGAATAAAGCACATTTTGTTTTGCAAACAAAATAACGTCTCACCCCATCCAAGAGATTAGCCATTTCCACCATCTCGTCCCGTACTGCCGTATCATTTTTTTTTCTTGAAATTATACTGTAGACAAAAGTGTTTTATTAATTATGGAAGTTTTTTTTTCCCCCATTTATACATTCTATACATCTAATGTACTGCAAGATTCATAATTTGATCTTTTTGTACAATCCAAGTTTTTTTTTTGTTCTCGAAACATTTTAAAACTCCTTTAACTCTTTTCAATAGCAGACCTGGCCAAGATGGCAGCCTAACAGCGCAATGTAAAAAGAAAGCTGTACATCCAAGTACAAAACAGCTTGCATGCATCACCATGTTTCTTATGATCGGAGATAAGCTGGAGGTTTATCTAGTACAGCCCTTTAGAAGAACTTTACCAAAAGATCAATGTGTCAAACTCACTTAACCAAAAAGATTGCAGTGATAAATGAGAGTCTACACTGGAAGAAACTGCATGCATGTATGTCTATCATTGTAATACACACAACCACAAGCTGCTTTAACAAGTCTAGTCATTTAAACAGAAAAAAAGAGACTTATTTCTAAGAGAAGAGAACAATTTTCACTTTGAGATTCCTTAGGAGGATTGAATGAATCGGACAGTGAGACTAAACTGTTATACAGTCTAAAACAAACAAACCTTTTGTAAGGAAATCACTGATGACACATGAAAATCCAAAAATAAATAAATACCCACCCTGAGATTATCAACAACCAGTACCAGCTCCACATAACTGGTTTGAGGTAAATTGCGTTTCCTCTGTTAAAACAAATATGGAAAGCAGAGAAAGCAGTCAGAACAGCATCCACTGTCTTTACTGTATGAAACCCTGTTTGCTATATAAAAATAAAGTTAAGAGAACACTGTGCATCTTTACCCTCAGCAGAGCAGTCAGTGACTGGCCAGGCTCAAAGGTTTCATGGCTTGGCGTTGATGCAGCCTCACCAATGACCCCACAGGTCACCGGCTCTGACTGGATGTCCTTCAGGAGGTACAGAAGGTGCTCATTAGTGGTGGACTGTGGTACTGGCTCAAGTCCGAATGTCTCATTTCCAAGGAAGATCACACCTCTGTAGAAAAGTAGTGCACAGCAAATGCAGCAGTTTAGAAATATTCTTTATTCTGTGCCATAGCATAACACATTTGGGGAATAGAGGTCAATTTGATGATGTAGCTGATAAGAAGCTTTCCTCCTGTAAATATTTCTCACTTGGGCTATACTGTAAAAGTTAAAAAAGGAACAAATTCACACAACGTCCTCTTAACTGTTAATTAAAAAGCAAAGCCCTGATTCGGTTCTCTTTATTGCCTGAAGGAGGAATAAACCATCACTACACCATGCAAGTGATTTTAAACAAGAGGATTTCAAACCTGAGGCCAGAGCATGTGCTAAGTGCCACCACTGAATGCTCATATCCATCTACCTCTCCATGGTAATAGCAATGCACCTAAAAAGAGCAGTGCAAAAACACATTAAAAATGTTTGATTTTAAAACTAACAACATTAATCCATTTAAGCAATCATCAACTCACACGTGGTCGTCGATATGATGAGTTGTAGTTGCCACTGACATCACGGGAATACTGAACAAAATTTGGATGCAAGAACTCTCTATAAAGAAGTGGAAAATCAAATTGTATCTTTAAGAGCATACAAACTTTCCACCAGATAATGCTGTCAGTTTTATGAAACTGTGCATAATACCTGTTCTTTTTTAAGATGCAGAAAGTGCTTTCTGTTGTGAATGTTCAGTGCATACAATAGTGTCTCATCACCATGGTTCTAAATGTAAAAGGAAAAAACTTCAAATAGGGTCATATCAAGATGGCAATTACAGGGGAAAAAAATAATATATACACCAACCTTTTTTGACTGTTGTTGTCTATTGATGCTCCTAGTCCACCTGTGAATCTCCTGGGGTCTTACAATGGAGTACTTGGACAATTTTGATGCAAACCCATTAATATTTCCTAAAAAAAAGAAAAAAAAAGAAAAAAAAATGTATGAACAAAGACACACGCACACACACACAGCTTGAAGTTATGTTTTGGATAAATAATGTCACCTCCTCCCAAGACAAGCGCACACAAGTAATTAATCAAAGCGCACACACCCAAAAGAAAACGACTGAGGCAATATTTAATTTTAGCCTACCCTCCGAATCCTCTTATGACCTTTATACATAAAAATAAGAGAACACAGGAACATACAAAGCTCCACAACACAACCAGGATTTCTTTACTACAAAACTAAAGGCACATCATCATCAGCGTGGTCACAAAAGAATTAAAGCAAGCTCCTCTGCGGCTCCATCGACAGCTCTACACCATAAACCCATCTTAGATAAATCTCACCTTTGCTTTCTGTCCCAGAAATACAGCAAAGCGTAAAGACACCAAATAAGATGTATTTCCTGATCATGATTCTTGTTAAAATGTCTTGCCTATGTGAGCCTTGCGGAATGTCTGCTATTAATGGCTTGATGGTTCTCTGCTCTGCTAGTCAGGTGTGGGGATGGGAGTGGCTAAAATCAGGTGTGCTAACTGTGGAAAAGCATACAACGAAGTCGTGTAATGAACGACTATAATAGGTTTTGAATTGCACCACTTGTTTTTGGAACTATATTGGCTATAGAAATGCTGTCTTTACCAGTTTTTTTCCCTCCACATAACTGCGGTCAAGCCAGCCGCCTCTCGCATTTACGTGGTCAAACCAGCCGCACCTCCGTTTTCAGTGCGCAATTCATAGCGAAACTACGGTAAATGTGGAAACAACGGGGGTGGGGTGGAGGGGGGGGGGTTGGGGGGGAGATTCTGAACCCATCTCAAAGTCAACTGGAAATGTGTCATTCTGGTTATCTTTGCAGAAGTATAAAACACTCATTTTAGATAAGTAGTCCAAGACAATGGTACTGAGGGACTCAGTACTTTATGGACTACTACCACAGCTACTATCAAGTACTTTTACTGTATACTTTCTGAGTAATCTGTTCTCAAAGTCCCATGAAAACGCCTGGAAATGTGTCTTTCTGCCTACATTTGTAAAGTATAAAACACTAATTTTAGATAAGTAGTCCAAGACAATGGTACTGCTGGATTCAGTACTTCATGGACTACTACCACAGGTACTATCGAGTACTTTTACTGTATACTTTATGAGAAATCTGTTCTCAAAGTCCCATGAAAACGCTTGGAAATGTGTCTGTCTACTTTTGTTGAAGTATAAAACACTAATTTTAGATAAGTAGTCCAAGACAATGGTACTGCTGGACTTAGTACTTCATGGACTGCGGCCACAGCTACTATCAAGTACTTTTACTGTATACTTTCTGAGTAATCCCCTCCCAAAGTCCCATGAAAACACCTGGAAATGTGTCTTTCTGGCTACTTTTGTTGAAGTATAAAACACTCAATTTAGATAAGTAGTCCAAGGCAGTGGTACTGCTGGATTCAGTACTTCATGGACTACTACCACAGCTACTATCGACTACTTTTACTGTATACTTTATGAGAAATCTGTTCTCAAAGTCCTATAAAAACGCCTGGAAATGTCTTTCTGTCTACTTTTGTTGA
Organism: Atherinomorus stipes; assembly: GCA_023101725.1. Taxonomy (NCBI): domain Eukaryota; kingdom Metazoa; phylum Chordata; class Actinopteri; order Atheriniformes; family Atherinidae; genus Atherinomorus; species Atherinomorus stipes. Next base: position 516,591 of record JALJCO010008871.1, on the reverse strand, counting down.
AGTATAAAATACTAATTTTTGATAAGTAGTCCAAGACAATGGTACTGCTGGACTTAGTACTTCAGGGACTACTACCACAGCTACTATCAAGTACTTTTACTGTATACTTTCTGAGTAATCCCCTCCCAAAGTCCCATGAAAACACCTGGAAATGTGTCTTTCTGCCTACTTTGTTGAAGTATAAAACACTCAATTTAGATAAGTAGTCCAAGGCAGTGGTACTGCTGGATTCAGTACTTCATGGACTACTACCACAGGTACTATCGAGTACTTTTACTGTATACTTTATGAGAAATCTGTTCTCAAAGTCCTATGAAAAACGCCTGGAAATGTCTTTCTGTCTACTTTTGTTGAAGTATAAAACACTAATTTTAGATAAGTAGTCCAAGGCAGTGGTCCTGCTGGACTTAGTACTTCATGGACTACTACCACAGCTACTATCAAGTACTTTTACTGTATACTTTATGGGTAATCCACTCCCAAAGTCCCCGGAAAACACCTGGAAATGTGTCTGTCTGGCTACTTTTGTTGAAGTATTAAACACTCATTTTAGATAAGTAGTCCAAGACAATCGTACTGCTGGACTTAGTACTTCATAGACTACTACCACAGCTACTATCAAGTACTTTTACTGCATACTTTCTAAGTAATCCCCTTTAAAGTCCCCCGAAAACACTTTGAAAAATGTATTTCTGGCTACATTTGTTAAGTATAAAATACTAATTTTAGATAAGTAGTCAAAGACAATGGTACTGCTGAACTTAGTACTTCATGGACTACGATCCACAGCTAATACCAAGTACTTTTACTGCCCCCCCCACCCCCCCAGTACACATTTAAAAGTAGTCCAAGCGACTCTCCCACCACCCACACCACTTTTACTGCATACTTTCTAAGTAATCCCCTCTCAAAGTCCCCCAAAAAACACTTGGAAAAATGTCTTTCTTGCTACATTTGTTAAGTATAAAATACGAATTTTAGATAAGTAGCCCAAGACAATGGTACTGCTGGACTTAGTACTTCATGGACTACTACCACAGCTACTATCAAGTACTTTTACTGTATACTTTATGAGAAATCTGTTCTCAAAGTCCCATGAAAACGCGTGGAAATGTGTCTCTCTGTCTACTTTTGTTGAAGTATAAAACACTAATTTTAGATAAGTAGTCCAAGACAATGGTACTGCTGGACTTAGTACTTCAGGGACTACTACCACAGCTACTATCAAGTACTTTTACTGTATACTTTCTGAGTAATCCCCTCCCAAAGTCCCATGAAAACACCTGGAAATGTGTCTTTCTGCCTACTTTGTTTGAAGTATAAAACACTCAATTTAGATAAGTAGTCCAAGGCAGTGGTACTGCTGGATTCAGTACTTCATGGACTACTACCACAGCTACTATCGACTACTTTTACTGTATACTTTATGAGAAATCTGTTCTCAAAGTCCTATGAAAACGCCTGGAAATGTCTTTCTGTCTACTTTTGTTGAAGTATAAAATACTAATTTTTGATAAGTAGCCCAAGACAATCGTACTGCTGGACTTAGTACTTCATGGACTACTACCACAGATACTATCAAGTACTTTTACTGTATACTTTATGAGAAATCTGTTCTCAAAGTCCCATGAAAACGTGTGGAAATGTGTCTCTCTGTCTACTTTTGTTGAAGTATAAAACACTAATTTTAGATAAGTAGTCCAAGGCAGTGGTCCTGCTGGACTTAGTACTTCAGGGACTACTACCACAGCTACTATCAAGTACTTTTACTGTATACTTTATGGGTAATCCACTCCCAAAGTCCCCGGAAAACACCTGGAAATGTGTCTTTCTGGCTACTTTTGTTGAAGTATTAAACACTCATTTTAGATAAGTAGTCCAAGACAATCGTACTGCTGGACTTAGTACTTCATAGACTACTACCACAGCTACTATCAAGTACTTTTACTGCATACTTTCTAAGTAATCCCCTTTTAAAGTCCCCCGAAAACACTTTGAAAAATGTATTTCTGGCTACATTTGTTAAGTATAAAATACTAATTTTAGATAAGTAGTCAAAGACAATGGCACTGCTGGATTCAGTACTTCATGGACTACTACCACAGCTACTATCAAGTACTTTTACTGTACACTTTATGAGAAATCTGTTCTCAAAATCCCATGAAGACGCGTGGAAATGTGTCTTCTTGTCTACTTTTGTTGAAGTATTACACATTCATTTTAAATAAGTAGTCCAAGGCAGTGGAACTGTTGGACTTAGTACTTCATGGACTACTACCACAGCTACTATCAAGTACTTTTACTGCATGTTTTCTGAGTAGTCCCCTCCCAAAGTCCCCCAAAAACACTTTGAAAAATGTCTTACATTTGTTCAAGTACTAAACACTTATTTTAGATAAGTCGTCCAAGGCAGCGGTACTGGTGGACATAGTGCTTCATGGACTTCGACCACAGCTACGATCAACTACTTTTACTGCATACTTTCTGAGTAATCCCCTCCCAAAGTCCCATGAAAACACCTGGAAATGTGTCTTTCTGCCTACTTTGTTGAAGTATTAAACACTCAATTTAGATAAGTAGTCCATGGCAATGGTACTGCTGGACTTAGTACTTCATGGACCATTATCACAGTTACTATCAAGTACTTTTACTGCATACTTTCTGAGTAGTCCGTTCTCAAAGTCCCATGAAAACACCATGAAATGTGTCTTTCTGCCTACTTTGTTGAAGTATAAAACACTCAATTAAGATGAGTAGTCCAAGGCAGTAGTACTGTTGGACTTAGTACTTCATGGACCATTATCACAGTTACTATCAAGTACTTTTACTGCATACTTGCTGAGTAATCCCCTCTCAAAGTCCCCCAAAAACACCTGGAGAAAAATGTGTTCTTTCTACTTTTGTTGAAGTATTTAACACGCATTTTAGATAAGTAGTCCAAGGCAATGGTACTGGTGGACTCAGTACTTCATGGACTACTACCACAGTTACTATCAAGTACTTTTACTGTATACTTTCTGAGTAATCCCCTCCCAAAGTCCCCCAAAAGTAGCCATGGAAAACATTCTTTCCAGCTGTTTTCTGGGGACTTTGGGAGGGGATTACTCAGAAAGTATACAGTAAAAGTACTTGATAGTAGCTGTGGTAGTAGTCCATGAAGTACTGAGTCCAGCAGTACCATTGCCTTGGACTACTTATCTAAAATGAGTGTTTTATACTTCAACCAAAAGTAGCCAGAAAGACATTTTTTCCAGGTGTTTTCTGGGGACTTTGGGAGGGGATTACTCAGAAAGTATACAGTAAAAGTACTTGATAGTAGCTGTGGTAGTAGTCCATGAAGTACTGAGTCCAGCAGTAACATTGCCTTGGACTACTTATCTAAAATTATTGTTTTATACTTAACAAATGTAGCCAGAGACATTTTTCCAAGTGTTTTGGGGGGACTTTGGGAGGGGATTACTCAGAAAGTATACAGTAAAAGTACTTGATAGTAGCTGTGGTAGTAGTCCATGTAGTACTGAGTCCAGCAGTAACATTGCCTTGGACTACTTATCTAAAATGGGTGTTTTATACTTCAACAAAAGTAGCCAGAAAGCATTTTTCCAGGTGTTTTTGGAGGACTTTGGGAGGGGATTACTCAGAAAGTATGCAGTAAAAGTACTTGATAGTAGCTGTGGTAGTAGTCCATGTAATACTGAGTCCAGCAGTACCATTGCCTTGGACTACTTATCTAAATTGAGTGTTTTATACTTCAACAAAAGTAGGCAGAAAGACACATTTCCAGATGTTTTCGGGGGACTTTGGGAGGGGATTACTCAGAAAGTATGCAGTAAAAGTACTTGATAGTAGCTGTGGTAGTAGTCCATGAAGTACTGAGTCCAGCAGTACCATTGTCTTGGACTACTTATCTAAAATGAGTGTTTTATACTTCAACAAAGTAGGCAGAAAAACACATTTCATGGTGTTTTCATTGGACTTTGGGAGGGGATTACTCAGAAAGTATACAGTAAAAGTACTTGATAGTAACTGTGGTAATAGTCCATGAAGTACTAAGTCCAGCAGGACCACTGCCTTGGACTACTTATCTAAATTGAGTGTTTTATACTTCAACAAAAGTAGACAGAAAGACACATTTCCACGCGTTTTCATGGGACTTTGAGAACAGATTTCTCATAAAGTATACAGTAAAAGTACTTGATAGTAGCTGTGGTAGTAGTCCATGAAGTACTGAATCCAGCAGTACCATTGTCTTGGACTACTTATCTAAAATTAGTGTTTTATACTTCAACAAAAGTAAACAGAAAGACACATTTTTTCCAGGTGTTTTCATGGGACTTTGAGAGGGGATTACCCATAAAGTATACAGTAAAAGTACTTGATAGTAGCTGTGGTAGTAGTCCATGAAGTACTTAGTCCAGCAGTATCATTGTCTTGGACTACTTATCTAAAATGAGTGTTTTATACTTCAACAAAATAGGCAGAAAGACACATTTCCAAGTGTTTTCATGGGACTTTGGGAGGGGATTACTCAGAAAGTATACAGTAAAAGTACTTGATAGTAGCTGTGGTAGTAGTCCATGAAGTCCTAAGTCCAGCAGGACCACTGCCTTGGACTACTCATCTAAAATGAGTGTTTTATACTTCAACAAATGTAGGCAGAAAAATACATTTCCAGGTGTTTTCAAGGTACTTTGGGAGGGGATTACTCAGAAAGTATACAGTAAAAGTACTTGATAGTAGCTGTGGTCGCAGTCCATGAAGTACTAAGTCCAGCAGTACCATTGTCTTGGACTACTTATCTAATATTAGTGTTTTATACTTCAACAAAAGTAGACAGAGAGACACATTTTCACACGTTTTCATGGGACTTTGAGAACAGATTTCTCATAAAGTATACAGTAAAAGTACTTGATAGTAGCTGTGGTAGTAGTCCATGAAGTACTGAATCCAGCAGTACCACTGCCTTGGACTACTTATCTAAATTGAGTGTTTTATACTTCAACAAAGTAGGCAGAAAGACACATTTCCAGGTGTTTTCATGGGACTTTGGGAGGGGATTACTCAGAAAGTATACAGTAAAAGTACTTGATAGTAGCTGTGGTAGTAGTCCATGAAGTACTGAGTCCAGCAGTACCATTGTCTTGGACTACTTATCTAAAATTGAGTGTTTTATACTTCAACAAAAGTAGACAGAAAGACACATTTCCAGGCGTTTTCATGGGACTTTGGGAGGGGATTACTCAGAAAGTATACAGTAAAAGTACTTGATAGTAGCTGTGGTAGTAGTCCCTGAAGTACTGAGTCCAGCAGTACCATTGTCTTGGACTACTTATCTAAAATTAGTGTTTTATACTTCAACAAAAGTAGACAGAGACACATTTCCACGTGTTTTCATGGGACTTTGAGAACAGATTACTCATAAAGTATACAGTAAAAGTACTTGATAGTAGCTGTGGTAGTAGTCCATGAAGTACTGAGTCCAGCAGTACCACTGCCTTGGACTACTTATCTAAAATGAGTGTTTTATACTTCAACAAAGTAGGCAGAAAGACACATTTCCAGGTGTTTTCAATTGGACTTTGGGAGGGGATTACTCAGAAAGTATACAGTAAAAGTACTTGATAGTAGCTGTGGTAGTAGTCCATGAAGTACTAAGTCCAGCAGGACCACTGCCTTGGACTACTTATCTAAAATTAGTGTTTTATACTTCAACAAATGTAGCCAGAAAGACATTTTTCCAAGTGTTTTTGGGGGGACTTTGAGAGGGGATTACTTAGAAAGTATGCAGTAAAAGTACTTGATAGTAGCTGTGGTAGTAGTCCATGAAGTACTGAAGTCCAGCAGTACCATTGTCTTGGACTACTTATCTAAAATTAGTATTTTATACTTCAACAAATGTAGCCAGAAAGACATTTTTCAAAGTGTTTTCGGGGGACTTTGAGAGGGGATTACTTAGAAAGTATGCAGTAAAAGTACTTGATAGTAGCTGTGGTAGTAGTCCATGAAGTACTAAGTCCAGCAGTACCATTGTCTTGGACTACTTATCTAAAATGAGTGTTTTATACTTCAACAAAAGTAGCCAGAAAGACACATTTCCAGGTGTTTTCCGGGGACTTTGGGAGGGGATTACTCAGAAAGTATACAGTAAAAGTACTTGATAGTAGCTGTGGTAGTAGTCCATGAAGTACTGAATCCAGCAGTACCATTGTCTTGGACTACTTATCTAAAATTAGTGTTTTATACTTCAACAAAAGTAGAAAGAACACATTTTTTCCAGGTGTTTTCATGGGACTTTGAGAACAGATTTCTCATAAAGTATACAGTAAAAGTACTTGATAGTAGCTGTGGTAGTAGTCCATGAAGTACTGAGTCCAGCAGTACCATTGTCTTGGACTACTTATCTAAAATTGAGTGTTTTATACTTCAACAAAGTAGGCAGAAAGACACATTTCCAGGTGTTTTCATGGGACTTTGGGAGGGGATTACTCAGAAAGTATACAGTAAAAGTACTTGATAGTAGCTGTGGTAGTAGTCCATGAAGTACTAAGTCCAGCAGTACCATTGTCTTGGACTACTTATCTAAAATTAGTGTTTTATACTTCAACAAAAGTAGACAGAAAGACACATTTCCAGGCGTTTTCATGGGACTTTGAGAACAGATTTCTCATAAAGTATACAGTAAAAGTACTTGATAGTAGCTGTGGTAGTAGTCCATGAAGTACTAAGTCCAGCAGTACCATTGCCTTGGACTACTTATCTAAAATTAGTGTTTTATACTTCAACAAAAGTAGACAGAAAGACACATTTCCAGGTGTTTTCATGGGACTTTGAGAACAGATTTCTCATAAAGTATACAGTAAAAGTACTTGATAGTAGCTGTGGTAGTAGTCCATGAAGTACTGAATCCAGCAGTACCATTGTCTTGGACTACTTATCTAAAATGAGTGTTTTATACTTCAACAAAAGTAGCCAGAAAGACATTTTTCCAGGTGTTTTCGTGGGACTTTGGGAGGGGATTACTCAGAAAGTATACAGTAAAAGTACTTGATAGTAGCTGTGGTAGTAGTCCATGAAGTACTGAGTCCAGCAGTACCATTGCCTTGGACTACTTATCTAAAATTAGTGTTTTATACTTCAACAAAAGTAGACAGAGAGACACATTTCCAGGTGTTTTCATGGGACTTTGAGAACGGATTACTCAGAAAGTATACAGTAAAAGTACTTGATAGTAGCTGTGGTAGTAGTCCATGAAGTACTGAGTCCAGCAGTACCATTGTCTTGGGCTACTTATCTAAAATTAGTATTTTATACTTAACAAATGTAGCCAGAAAGACATTTTTCCAAGTGTTTTTTGGGGGACTTTGAGAGGGGATTACTCAGAAAGTATACAGTAAAAGTACTTGATAGTAGCTGTGGTAGTAGTCCATGAAGTACTGAATCCAGCAGTACCATTGTCTTGGACTACTTATCTAAAATTAGTGTTTTATACTTTAACAAATGTAGGCAGAAAGACACATTTCCAGGTGTTTTCAGGGGACTTTGAGAACAGATTACTCAGAAAGTATACAGTAAAAGTACTTGATAGTAGCTGTGGTAGTAGTCCATGAAGTACTAAGTCCAGCAGTACCATTGTCTTGGACTACTTATCTAAAATTAGTATTTTATACTTCAACAAAAGTAGACAGAAAGACATTTCCAGGCGTTTTTATAGGACTTTGAGAACAGATTTCTCATAAAGTATACAGTAAAAGTACTTGATAGTAGCTGTGGTAGTAGTCCATGAAGTACTGAATCCAGCAGTACCACTGCCTTGGACTACTTATCTAAATTGAGTGTTTTATACTTCAACAAAAGTAGCCAGAAAGACACATTTCCAGGTGTTTTCATGGGACTTTGGGAGGGGATTACTCAGAAAGTATACAGTAAAAGTACTTGATAGTAGCTGTGGTAGTAGTCCATGAAGTACTGAAGTCCAGCAGTACCATTGTCTTGGACTACTTATCTAAAATTAGTGTTTTATACTTCAACAAAAGTAGACAGAAAGACACATTTCCAAGCGTTTTCATGGGACTTTGAGAACAGATTTCTCATAAAGTATACAGTAAAAGTACTCGATAGTACCTGTGGTAGTAGTCCATGAAGTACTGAATCCAGCAGTACCATTGTCTTGGACTACTTATCTAAAATTAGTGTTTTATACTTTACAAATGTAGGCAGAAAGACACATTTCCAGGCGTTTTCATGGGACTTTGAGAACAGATTACTCAGAAAGTATACAGTAAAAGTACTTGATAGTAGCTGTGGTAGTAGTCCATAAAGTACTGAGTCCAGCAGTACCATTGTCTTGGACTACTTATCTAAAATGAGTGTTTTATACTTCTGCAAAGATAACCAGAATGACACATTTCCAGTTGACTTTGAGATGGGTTCAGAATCTCCCCCCCAACCCCCCCCCACCCCACCCCCGTTGTTTCCACATTTACCGTAGTTTCGCTATGAATTGCGCACTGAAAACGGAGGTGCGGCTGGTTTGACCACGTAAATGCGAGAGGCGGCTGGCTTGACCGCAGTGTTGTTTCCACATTAACTGTAGTTTCGCTATGAATTGCGCACTGAAAACGGAGGTGCGGCTGGTTTGACCACGTAAATGCGAGAGGCGGCTGGCTTGACCGCAGTTCCACATAGCTGTTTTATTTTCTCTCTGTTCATTTCATACTTTACGGTCGTACTTGACAAAAAAAAAAAAAAAAAAAAGAAAGAAAAAAACTAACTATTTTCGACAGTTTTTCGGTCTTAATTTGTACGTATTAGAAAATATAACATTAACTGATCAAAATTTGTGTTGAAAAATTGGATTGGAGATATCGCGTTATTTTATTTACAATGACGTCACATGCGTGTCTTGTTTTGGCGTCGATCAGCCGTGTGTACCGGTGAACTTTAGCATCGCTCAGTGAGAAGTACAGTACGGCTGTGTATCTTCACAGAAACAAAAGGCCATCAAATGCAGTTGTAGCGCTCTTTTAATAGTTTTCTAACAAAAAGCTGTCATTGTAAACATTACCGGCTTGAATATCGGACACTTTTTCAACTCACGGTTCGCTTCGGGTAGTTTTTTTTACCACCCGTTGTAGTATATAGCTAGTTAGCATTTCAGCTAACTAAATAACGGTGGCTGAATGCGTTGTGAGAAAGTCTGTAATCCTGTTTTTGGCAGAGTTTAAAAGGGAACTTGTAGAATACAAAGAAGCATTTCCCTATATTCTCTGTAATCAAGCCATTAATACTTAAAGTTGTCATTATGTTTCCAAATAACACACAAGAGTGGGTTTTGTTGACTTAAATTTCCATGTATGGCTTCCAACCGTATTCTAAGACTTGCTTACTTACGGAAACAGTTACCAGGAAATCACAGCTGGACAAAACCAAGGAACACTTTGTTATTGGTGCCTGCCCAAGTTGTTTTGTGAGTGCACATTCACTTTTCTTATATTGTTTAATTTGCACGAATTTTAGTGTAATTTGAACTTATGTTTGTTTGCACTTTAGTGACATTTATTGTGAAAGGTGCTCTATAGATAAAGATTGTTATTCTAATATTGTTATCTTTCTTGATGTTTGGTTCTTTTGCAGAATGACTGCATTGACAGACTTTAAACCGTCAAGAAAGAGACAAAGACTTGAAACAAATACTCCAACGTTATCTTCTCATAAAGGTAATTTTATTAGATAATTTTACTCTTGTAAACTGTATGAAAACAAGTTTGTAAAGCCTTTTTCTTTCTGTCCTGCAGGCCAGTCTTTATGTTGTTGCAACACTGTTAAAGAAACTTTAGCTCAAGAAAGAAGGGAAAGCAAAATACTGACAAAGATGGATATACGGCCAAAGGCTGGAGCAGGTGGTTTACGAGGTGTTAAGATTAAAGGTGCCCGCCAAAAAACAGGCCCCAAGCAGCAACAGAACTTAAGAAATAGTCTTAGTCTTGACAGATGGTTGGTTAAGCCCTCAAAAAGTCCAAGCAAAACTGAAGAGTGCCAGGGCCAAGAGGATGTGGAAATGACTGATGATGATGGATTTCAAAGCACCTCAGCTGAGTCTGTGGACTGCAGAAATGCTGAAAAATCTTATGTCTCTGAAACAGATGAAGAAACCCAATCATTAACACCACAAAGCCTTGATCAAATCTGTTCTGTGTCACTCGCTTCCAAGGATTCTGTGGGGAGTGGGTTTATACAGCCACTCTCTCACATTGAAGATGGATTACAAAAGCAAGAAACTGAAACATGCTCAGACAGCTCAAAGAGCTCTGCAAAACAGCGATCAAAGATAACAGACTTCTTTTCAGGGGCATCATCACAGAATTTATCCATGATAAGGGATAAGCCTGATAACTCTACAGAAGAACCAGATGCAGACAAGGAAACACCATCTGCTGATGTGAAATGGTTGGGGACGCCAATCAGTGGACTAAAGAGAATGCCAGAATGTGGACGGACTCTTCCTCCGATGAAGGATATTCCTGACCAGCACACTGTGATGATAAGGGTTTGAACAGTTCTTTATTTCTTTCCACGTCTCTTTTTTTTTTTTTTTAAATTTCAGCTCAGATGGTACAAAAGGTGTTGTAATCATGACTTAATGGTTTTATATAATTTATTTTCCACAATATTAGTGTGGCTTTCACAAAATCATAATTTCAAGAGTCGTATTGTTTCTTTGTTTATTGTTTTATCTAAATCACTTATTTTTGCTGAAGACTTATTTCTTTTTTACAAAAAAAATTTCTATCAATAACTGATATTTAAACCCTATTATGTTAACATAATGAACAGTAATGATTTTTTTGTCATTTATGAACCAGTATACACTTTAAAACAAGATCTTTTGAGCGAAAGTTAGCAAATTTATCTCAAGAATCAATATTCTAACTATGATATCCAAGTTTCTAACTGATGTACTGTTGTACTGTTTTCACATGAGAACTGCATGCACTAATATGATTTTCTTTTGTCTCCTGTTGACAGACAGACCTCCTTCAGAAAGGGAGGATTCCTGTTCCATACCCAACTAAGTTTAAGGATAGCTGGGATGATGTCCACGTCAAAATGCCCTGTTCAAGTAGTAACTTGTTTCCTATACAGGACGAGGTAAGATGTTAGAAGAAGAAGCAAATCCTCTCCCCGTAAACAGGATGTAACCTTAATTCATCCTTGTTGGCTTGATCGCTCTCTTTTGCACAAACATACACACAAATAACAGCAGAGGAAAATAGTGCTATTCACCTTTGTCCTTGACTACAGCTGTGACTCAGGGCTGACATCAAAGCTGTATTATAAAGGAAGTAATTGGATTTTTTTTTATTGAATTCTTTTTGCCAGTTTCATTAGTGATTGATTGGACATGGATTTTTATTTGAATTATAATCTCATATTTGTTTAGAAAAAGCAAGTAGTCAATGAAAGATCACTAAGTTTTTTCCAAAATGTCTTTATTTTAATACTGCACTGCAATTAGAATTAAGCGACATGTTACAACTAAACACAGCCTTCTGCAAGGAAAATGTAAAACAAATATATTACAAATCATAGTGCTTATTTATTCAGTCTGGGGATAATCATTTTAAACTGCAGCCGCTAATATTTTGGTCTGTTTTTTCTGCTCATGCTGAAGTGACCATGTGGCCAGGATTATAAAGCATTGTTGCACAATATGGGAACAAAGGTGTTATTGTTATCCTTTTAATGTTAAACTTGAATTGAACACACTCAGTAGACACCTAACACAATTTATACTTTCACAGGAAACTCAAGAACTGCAGAACAAGAGTCGATGGGAGTTGATCAAAGAAACTTTGAACAAGAAATTAACAAGCGCCCTTGAGATGAAGGCAAGTGAATTTGTGTCGTTATCCTTAGAAAGTCTAATGTGATTCCTTCAGACATACAGTAGAAAATATATATAAGTACTGTGTCTTGATTTATGAATTTGTCTGACAGTGTTTATACTCCACAAGTTTTCTGGTTAAAAGATTTATTGTCAGAATGTACTTGCTGTTACTAGACTTTCCCATAAGATGGCAGCATAGGTCCAGGAACTTGAGAGGCACTCGGCATCAGTATTTGTTTAAAGTTTGTTGTTTCAAACACATTTGCACAGTAGCTTTGAAATAAAATGTGTCATGCTGATGTTTTTTTTTTTTTTACGCTTTTATTGATTTGTTTTTTTGTTTTATTACAGAAGGCAATGTTGACATATAATGCCTCACATGCCAAAAAATGGGACTTCACGGCATTGCATTTGTACTGCATGAAGGTAAACAATATTTATCCATTTTACCGTTTACAGTTTACTGAATCCACACGCAGTAAATATTTTTCTTGTTAGTAAAACCTACAAACATGTGATTGAGTTGATATAAGAATGTAGGTGTGTAAATATAGATGATGATATAGGAGGGTTAACTCTAGACTAAAGAAACACAAAGTATCCAGTTATGACACTTAATTACCAAACAAAAGCTAATGTAAAGTGTCGTGTTTCTTTGCAGTTTTGGCTGTAGAATAATATATAGTAGTTAGGTCTAATGAGTTCACAGCTCCATGCACAAAAAATGTCTTCACAGCAGAGCTGTGCTGCTATTTCCTTGTTTGAGCATGCCTTTAATGCATTTGTATGGTGTCAAGGACTTGCTATGTAAAGTGATTCAGAGTTAAAACAGTTACTGTATGCAAAGAGGATAAGTTAAAAAGTCACAGTTACTTAGGACATTGCTATCAAGAAAGGTTTGAATAGTTGAAGTACCGAGGAAGTCAATTTATTGTAATCAATAAAAACAGAAATGAACATAATCACTGCCACCACAGAGGCTGTATGGCTGGTACAGTTGGTTTATCTGGAATCAAAAGAAAAATGTGACTTGCTGGTCTTTTGTCTTTATATTAACAAGTTGCATCCAACACACGACCAGGATAAGTTACATTACATTTCACTAAGTTGGAGTTCAGCTTTGATGTTTGCAAATATTCGTGCAGATGTCTTTGTGTGTGGATGTGCGCACACGTTTTTAAAACTTTTCTGTTTAAATGTTCACAGCTTTGGTAGAGATAATCCCACTCTAAGACTGCTCTTGTATGATTATTTGCTGAAATTGTAACTTAATCTCAGATACCAGTGTAATTCTATCACACATGCTATTGTAAATGCATGACTTGCAAGTGTTTCAAGGCATTTTTGGAGAAGGCTTGGTTGAAATAATGTTGATTTAGCAACACTGCGTGAGTAAAATAGCAGAGCGCCATGTACAACATTTGAGTTTTATTATTTTTACTGTCTTTGTTTAATTGTTTTAGACCTAAGAGAAGATTAAGTTGAAGTTACATCATAGGGTCCAAGTGCATTGTTGGCTCATTGGTGGTAGCTCGGATTCGTCACTGCCTTCCCCAGTCTCCTTTGGTGGCCATCCATCATCTGTTAATGTGCTTTGCGTCATCCTGTGTAGACATTCAGGCAGGGCCGAGTGTCTGATCCATTAAAGGAGCAGGAATATTCCACGAGAGATAGCTGTGTTGTGACATGAGTGATACAAAAATTACTTGGCCTGTAAACTGGACATGTAATAGGCTTAATTTTTCTTATGGTAAGAGAGCAGTCACTCATCCTTCACTACATTATGTCACATATAAACTGAAGGGCTGCATGTTTAATAATACTCGCATCCCACATGAAAAAGTGCATGCACAGCTTTTGTCATGAATGTCAGTTTGCCATGTGTTTGCCATTTAACAGAAGAATGGTAATGGTTACACAATGCTTGGAAATGTTGCAGCCTCTAAAAGGCAAAGTGGGAGTTTAGAGAAATTAATCTTTAAACAAAAGGTCACATTTACTTGTCAGAAATGAAAATAGCAGACATTATGTCCAAGGAAATGCCTTAATCCAGATTTATAGTGTTGAATCAACTCACATGTCAGGAATTATGTTATAAAGGAATTCTATTAGGTAGCACCTACACATGATGAGAAGCTGTAGCCACAGGCTAAGTTTTATTGTTGGAGATGGCTTAGGAATAGGGATGCGAGAATATTACTTGAACTGTAAAAAAGAAAAATAATGTTAAACAAAACTTTTAATAACTGCAAAGAAGCTTCTAAAATATTTTTTAAAAAGTAAGATTGGAGAGTTTCTTAGTAAACTGTTTTATTGGAAAAGATGGGATATTGAAATAACTTCATTTTTCTTTAAGTCATTCCCACTGCCACTAAAAGCCGATTGTTCACGGGTTAAACGGGTTTTGGGGCCAGTGGGAAAGGGGTATGTGAGTGTTGCAACATGACTGACTAAAATAAAATCTGTAAAAAGAAGTAAAGGACAATTAGATGTCATCCTGGAGACTTGCAGGTAAAATGTCTCTGGTAGTGTTATGCTTTGTTATTGCAAGTGATGTTTATTTCTTTTGTCCCTTCCAGAAAATAAGACAAGGAGAAAAAAAGATGTTTATTTTTTTGTCTGTTCCAAGTTAAATGAAGAAAGGTAAATAGTGCAAATAGTCCCATTTCCCCCCCCCAAGTGCATTCTCCACAGCTCCTGGTTCAGACTAGCAGAATGAATTTGAATGTCAGAAAGGAGTAAACATGAATGGCGTGGAGTGACAGGCCAGGCACCTTCATTGAATATTCATTTCAGCACGTATTCCTTATGAATAACCAAATAGCTGTTGATGGACAGCATCAGTTTGTTCATTTCTCTTTAGGCTGCTCAGCTAGTGCTGTTTTTACTGTCATGAGCACAAAAGTGTTTTATTTGAACACGGTAACACATTCATGGACTCATTCAAGCAGACTGTTACCCTGCTCAGACTTATAGGAACTTTAAAAGAGAGTGAGATCTTGTTTTAAATCTGTAAACAGACTTTATTCTTTATTCCAATCTCCATTTGCTGAAAGCAAGATGGCAGCTACCCTTCCAAGGGACTACCGCTCTAATTTCTCTCTGCTCACATTTTCCCACCTTGCTTTATTGCTTTGTCAGTCCAGTGTGATGTACAGACCCATATCAAGTCATACAGACAGTTAGCTCAGCTGATTTGATGCACTGTCCTCTGCTGATTTAAAGAGCTTGCCTTATACTACCTCAGCTATATCTGCTGTTTCTCCCTGTCAACTGGTTTCATTTATTACACCCATAGGAGCAGTTTATGATGTCAGCCAGGTCATTACTTATGATAGTGTTTAGACAGGCTTCCTTTGCCATAATATAAATGTCCTAGGCTAAATCACCAGTCGAGCCTCCGTGTCCTGAGCATGCACTGTCCTTTTTATTTCAAGCACTTGCCCATTTGCATCTCTTCCAGGAAGGCTGTTTAATCAGTTGGCATGGCTGTGCAACCTTGATGAAATTGCTCTGTGATTGATCATTCTGACATTTTGTAGCTACTATGGGGGTAAATATGACGAGTATAATGTCTGTTGACTGTAGCAACATGATGTCATGGATGGCGGGCTTGTTATTTGGTTTTGGTGTTATTATTAATGAACTATTCAGCTGAATATATATCTGGTGGATAATAACAAGCCATATTATTAACATTCTTTTTTAAAGGTCCAATATGCGAGCTGTCATTTATATAGGTTATTGGTTGTATTGCCTATTTTATATTGTCATACACATTAGGTTAAATAAACTTTAAATTCTCTGTACCCCCAACATTTTAGCTATACCTTTGCTTTGTAAGATTATACCTTGTTTTAACAATTTTGATGTGACTAGTATATTTGATATTTTTGTCTTAAACCACTTTGCCCAGACGGTAAATAATGCCACAGCTGAGTTTTGTGGAAAAACAAACAAAAAAACATTAACAAATCTCTTGCTCTCTCCAAGGTTTTGGAGCCCGATGCTTCTGAACATCTGTTTGACTCCCTGCTGCCAGACATGGTGCAATTAGCACTGAGAGCATCTGAGCTCTGCACCAAGGTAACCCCAATAAGCAACCAACGAACACACACTCACTGGTCTGTGATATGGTGGATCACCGCAGTAGGATGATCCTAAAGGTCTCGACATGAAAAATAACCCTGATAATGATAGTGCTGAAGTCAAGGCTCATAGCTATTGATCGTCATTTGTCCAGGATTCTGTTGTCCTTTCGGTCATCTGGTTGTTTGGCTTGTAAATGGTGAATATCAGTGTGCGTTTGCAGCCAGTAAAAATTCTCATTAAAAAGGTTTTCGTGTATTAATCTGGCAAGGAAGCCAATCATAAAACTTTGATTTTCCATCTATTTTTTATTCTATTCCTAGTTTGATTTATTTAACATTCAGCTTGGCCTCTACATGTACAAAGAAGCCAAAGAAATTGTGAAAGAAGTTTACTTAATGTCAGTTTTTATGCCCTCCAATCAGTGTTATTCTGTCCCTCTACAATTAAACTAGAAAATATTAAGAAATTAAACCTTTTTAGGATTTTGCCAACAACCTATATAGCTTGTGTGTCTTGTGTCCTACATATTTTAATTTAAATGTTACAGACTTTTCACATTGCCATCACAGCAGTGCGTATTCAGCTGTGTGTTTTGAAAAAAATAAAGTCATAACCTATAGTAGGATTATGTGAATAAGCTGGAATAGACCCTCAATATATTTATAACAGCTGATTAAAGTTTCACCAAGCCCTCCATGTTATTCTGTCTGTGCAGTATGATGTTTGTTTGGTAGATTGATCTATCTTGAGCCTTTTAGTTGTATCCATACTCATGTTTTTCCTCTAGCCAATACCCCTCCTGAAAAGAGGCATGAACCACTCCATCACCATGTCTCAGGAGCAGGTGGCATGTCTGCTTGCCAACGCCTTCTTCTGCACCTTCCCACGACGCAACTCCAGAAAGACAGAGTACTGGAACTACCCAGACATTAACTTTTTCAGGTAATTTGTGTGGATGTGACACTCGAGCTCATCATGCGATAAGTTACATAATCAGGTTGTAAATTACGCCACTGTGACAACAAGCTCCATCTCCATGAGGGGGCACTACTGTATATGCTTCTTTTTCAGCTAATTATTTTATCCTAAGGCTGGAAAATAAAGTGTCCAACAATATAGTCTGTCAATATCCAGTCTTCAGTGTGCTTACCTGTCAGATGTTTCAGTTGGTTTGTAAAGTCAGCATGTTATTGTTTATCTATATGTTATTCTCACAGTGACATGATTTGCCTTCTTAAAGCAGATGAATATTTGCCCACCTTGAAAAATGGCAAATTATAAATGAAATTGAATAAGTAGTATTTAATTTGAAAAACCATTTGGTAGTTTCTTCTTCCCTGCAAACAGATTATTGGAAAGGATAGAGCAGTGTAAAAATCTCAGTGGAGATCTCTGCCCAGTCATGTCCCTGGTATCTCTTGGCATCACTCTGTAATTACCTAAATGGAAGAGTATATTAGGTTAACATTGACTCAGATGGCTGCTTTTGATAATAGAGAAAACCACTGGCTGTCTTGCTGGAGACTTTCAATGAATTTAACCACAATAAAAATTCATTCACGTAAAAGTTTTGTTGTGATTAGAAAGAAAAGTAGTCATCTATTTTCCTTTCTGCTTAAAAATCTGCTAGGTCACCAAATTAGTGCTAGCCAGTTATTAAATCCTTTCGAATGTTTTTCCCTCTTTTTGTTTCCAAGAAAATTGGCTTTGTAATTCTTCCTTTCTATGCTTAATTTAATTTTGCATGTTCTTTTTCTTCTTCTTGCCTTTGTTAATGATAATGAAACCCCGGTGTTATACAGATGTCGTCACACATACAGCTTTTTACATTTACATTTGAGCTTTCAGCTATATCATAGCTTTCTGCTCATCTACAAGAGGTATATTGGCGTTATAAAATTGTGTATTAATTCTCTATTTCCCAAAGACCATATTGCTTTTTGTCACTGCTGCCCTCACTAGTGGCCAGCTTATGTCAAAGACATTTTCCCTGAGGGCTACAAGAGGCATGATTGTTTCTAGGGGCCACTCTGACAAAAAAGAGAAATGAACACTGGAGTTGGCTTCAATGAATGAGTTTCTCAGCCCTAAAGGGCTCTCAGTGCACCAAGCTTTTGTCATTATTTCATATCCGTCCCATGAAATTTCTCCCTTTTTATTGTGGCTTGCAAGGCAGGCCATTGGGTTCTTTAGAGACAGATGGTGGGCTTAATGTTTAAAGTGCATTCAGACCTGTCCACTGCACCTCACTCCCAACAGCTGTGTATTTGAGTATGTGTGTTACACCCTTTTGCCTCCTGAGGACACTGTTGCTTAAAAGGGACACGGGGCTTCTTAATGTATCACCAAAGAGAGGGATTCCTGTTCCCCTCTCTCTTCCTTTTGTGTGTGAGTGCTGTGAAATGGCAGGAGTGTCACCCTGTGATGGCCAGCCTGGGGCAACTTCGTTGTCGTAACAGCGAAGAAGCTCCTACATAATCTGAAAAGGGAGCTGAGAGAGAGATGTACTAATTCATGTCAAAAGTTAAAGCATGACTAAACTCACGTGGCTAAAATGGAGGTCATGTGTTTCTACAGCTCTGGTTATGCACTAGGGAGAAATTTTAGCTGGTCCTGGTTTTGTTTGTTGAGTTGATGGTAAACTAAGATGCAGCGTTAAACTTGTTTTAAAAGTGAGTTTTTGAAATTTTTAAAGGCTGCATAATTTGTCCTACTGTCTTTCAACAATGGGTGAATGGAATCCATTATCTCTTTTTGCCCTCAGGCTGTTTGAGGGCTCCTCTTCAATGAAGATTGAAAAGCTTAAAACCCTGATGTGCTATTTTCAAAGTGTCACAGAGCAAAGTATGTGGTAGGATTTCATTTTATTGATCTTACAGAAATGTAATAGTACTACCATCGTATTCTGTTGAAAAAAAAATCAACAAAAACCTCAAAAGAGATAATTTTGGCTTTAATCTGTTTGTCCTACAGTGCCGACTGGACTTTTAACATTCACCCGAAAAAGGCTTGATAAACCACCCAATTGGATAAGGTGTCGTATTCGTATTCTCATACTTAAAGAATGAGTGTGTATTAAATCAACCTGGCTGCTGGGAGGAAAACAATCTTTGTTTTTCAGCTCGCAGACTCTGCTCACAAAGCTCCACATTACATGCGAAGGTACCATTGAGGATGATGGTTATGGCATGCTTCAGGTAAGACAAGGAAGGCCTCCAGGATGTTCACTTCAGAAAGACAGCTTGGTTGTGTAATTTTTAGGGAATTTGTAGAAACTTTTTGCTTAAAAGGGGTGTACGTGTACACATTCTCTGTCCCCTTTGTTATAGTCAGTCACTGTGCCACCTCTTTCTGGAGTCTTCCACCCAGAATGCTTACTTGTGCTGAAAAGGCCTTTGAGGGAGCTTGTGAGACGTCAAAGGGAGTGTGCGCTGGGACTGGGGTCGAGGCCTCTGGGCCTCCTCGGCTCTCTGTGTTGGGCATGCTTCCTGTGCACTGTCAGAATGGCCCGCTCTGGCTTTCACCTTTTGTTTGCCTCGAGTTGCCACAAACTGACAGTTGATGTGCACACATGACCAGCTCCAGGGCACGCTGTAGCTCCGATTGATGGATGCTCTGCTAGGGTGGGGGTGGGGGTGACAGCTTGTCAGGGTAGACTTTAGAGGCTGGCTTGTTGTCCCAGCATTGAGTGACCAGTTTGGGGAGATTTTGCTCTCAGACTGCTCACCCTTTTGTAGCATCTTTTTAAGGTTGTGAAAGGGTTGGTCTGAACTGACTACAGGCCAATGAGCAACAACTGTCAGTCCTGAAAATTTAGGATTTTATGTTCCACTTGGCTGCTGTCACACTAAAATAATCAATTGTCCGTGTGTATTGTGTATAAACAGACTAACGTTAAAACGAAAATCAATTTAGCAGTTTATGACTTGAGGAGGACGTTTTCTCTGGACTGAAGGAATTTTCTCTTTTCATTTGATGTTTGCTGCTGGCAGTTGCACACTTAAGCGCTGCTCCCAGAGAGAGCTCAGAGCTCATTTTTGGCATGGTGGACAGATTGCCTGAGTAATGCCAGCACCCCAGGCCACCATCCAAATCAGCTTGTCACAGATTCTGTCGCAAATAAAGTAAAAAGGGCAGACAGGTGTATTCCTCTTGTCCAGGCTTGGATGGTCTGAACAAAATGTTACTTTTATTTCTCTTGAAGTGGGAAAATGGGCATATAACTGAAAATCCTTTTGGGCTTGGATAATAATGCTTTCTTCATCAAACATTTGTCTCATTTTGAAGGTGGATTTTGCCAACAAGTTTGTGGGAGGAGGGGTCACCAGTTCTGGCCTTGTTCAAGAGGAAATCCGTTTCCTTGTTAACCCCGAGCTAATTGTTTCTCGTCTCTTTACTGAAGCCTTGGATCATAATGAATGTCTCATTATCACAGGTCAGTGAAAAAGCTTTTACCCCACAATGCTCTGGGTTAGCAAGACACTAAAGGATGCCTGTAGCAATGTTTTCTCTGTCTGTCCTTGTCACATGTTTTCTTTTGATTGGCTGCAAGCGGTGGATTCTGCTGATGGAGACGAGGTTGCCGTGATTGCTCTGTTGGATCTTTCTTGAGTAATTCCCACTGACTATACTTCACAATTTAATGTTTACAACAAACACAGCTGTGAGAGACCAGTATAGACCCCGGGATAAGAGCTAGACTGAAGGGGTCCCTGCAGGGGGCTGATGGCACCTGTCTGTTTTTTTCCCACTTTTTTTTCCTGTCTTGTCTGAGCTGTTGTGGCTGTTTGATTGGGTTTGATGACAAGGTTGGACAGCCAGTGTAATACGGTAATACTGTAGCTAGTAAAAACAAAATGAAACTAACACATTCAGTTTTCACGCTGCAGCAATTATTTATATCAATGTGTGAATTTTACGGCTCTTTTGCTAGAAAATGACCACATATCACTAACAACTAAAAGACTTTTGTATTCTTCCTCCTACAATGCAACTACTTCATGGCTAAGTAATGGAACATTTTTGGCCCCCTCAACTCAATGGCCCTCATTTATCAAACGATCGTACGACGAAAATCTGTGCGTACGACCATTTCCACGCAAGACTCGGCATTTATCAATTTGAACGTGATCGTAGTATACGATCAAATCTCACGACAGCTCTGAGTTCGTGTACGCAAGTTTGAGTCAGTGAGGGTTTGCAGCGCAGCGCAGCAGAACATGAAAATATTTATTAACCAAACTGCAAACTGTCATTTAATCATAAGTATTCACATATCAGCACTAAGAATGAACCCATTTGCAAAGGAAAAGGAAAAAGGGAATGTAGAAAGTATTCACAAAATTGCAAAAAATAGCTGTGACTGAATTTAATTTCTCGATTTATCTCAACAAATTATTAAAATCATTAACATATAGTTCTAGGAGACAAGTGCTTTGCACTCTTCGTGCATCTCCTCACCCCGCTGGTAAAACTGCCACATAGGAGCGGAGGTAGGCATCAGTACGCACACACGTGCAGGTGCCCAGGTGAAGCGCTGCTTCGGGCTGCGAGAAGGCAGGTGGGTGTCGGACGGTCCGACTCGGACCCGGCGGGATGAAACGCTGCTTTAGACTCTGAGAAAATCTACAATACAATCCTGTCCTGTGCAGTGCTGCACATCGCTCGGACCGCTGGAGAGTTTTGATAAACAGTCAGAGAAAAAGATGCGCTGAGAGCCGCCCTGGAGCCCACACTGGGCTAAATGGAGGAGACCGGAGCTGATCCGTCATTTCTAATAACTAATCTATACTTTAAAGTTGTATAAGTGCTCAGTCAGTAGACTGCCCCTTAGTTTAGCGTCTGTTAGCTTTGCAAATGCAAGTTATCTTTTTTCCGTCCCTGTCTGGGTCAGGCTTGGATCTGACCGGCATCCACCCGTCACCTGTTAGAGCGCGGTGCCGGTGAAACGTCTTTTGGTGGTGGCAAGTTTCATATTGGACCACTTTTTCTTGACCCATTGACTATAGAATTGTGACGTTGCCATCGGATGTGGGCTGTTCTTAAATTTCATAACTAATAAAACGAATAAACCATATCAGCCAGGCCTTGATTGAGACTTTCATTAATATCTCAGCCGGTCGTTCAACACCGGTGAGGCTGACTGATCCTCTTCCGCGCAGCGTTTTTGTTCACGTCTCTGACTTCGGTTTTTAAGCTGCCAAACAGCACCTCTTTAATCTTTCCCACTTCACAAATGAGAAATTCTGTCTTGATCCCCCCAAAAGTTTCTTTTTTGGCAGAATCTCTCCTCTCCATGGTTCAACCTCGCCGGGTGAAGCCTCATCATTATGCATGTTTAAGGGCGTAACCGTGGGCGTGACATTTAAATAATGATAAATTTCAGCTGTGGAATTTATCAAGACTCTTTGTTCGTACGACGAGATTGGACCGATACGAACGTTTTAATAAATCACACGTGGGTCCAATCGTACGACCATTTTTACGATCAGATGTGCGACCATTTCGACGATCGTTTGATAAATGAGGGCCATTGTGTTATTTTTGGGATTTTAACTTTTCAGTTCAGGCTGTGGTATGCTAACAAACAGTAATGCATATATATAATGGTTTATTATATGATTTAAGCTTTAAAGGTTGAATATGGAATACGGACAGAACAGCGACATCACGTGTGTCTAGGTTGTAGTTGCAACGGCAGAAAAACAACTCCAGCCGCTGGGATGCCAGGCTCGCTGCCGATACGCAAGTGAGTAACAGTCTGCAGCAGCATGTCCAACAAGTAACGCAGAGGAGTTTATAACCGACAGCTAACGTTAGCCATGTTAGCAAACAAGCTAGCTTACCGATCCAGGAGGAAAGTCGCCTTCTCTGTGTTTTACTCCGTGGAAAACATTTATGTGGGTCCATTTAGTGAAGTCTTCACCTAAATTTACTCCAGGTTTTGCTCTTCTCAGGTCACTCCTCCTCAGAAACAGATAACAATATCTCCAGGGCTCTGAAGCAGCTGCTTCACTCGTCGTCTCCACGGTTTTTCCCTGCACAGGCCTGACTATGACCGAAATATTGTTTCCACACAGAGATCGCATTTGGCAACCTGCAATGGCGGCGTGTATTGGCTTATAGACGTAAATAAAATGCCATTATCGAACCCGTCAAAATTTATTTTATAATTATTTTTAGGCTAAATATAATTTTTCTGGGAAATGTTGTACTTTCATTCTGTACACCCCCCAACGACCTGTGGAGGTATTATTTTTTTAAAAATATAGCTTTTAATAAAAATGTTCCATATTCAACCTTTAATTTAAAAGTCTTCGTCCTCCAATTTTATTTGAAAAATGCAAACAGTTCATTACGAGAAAAATAGATGAAAACAGAAAGTGAGACATCACAGATGCTATCTTTCAACAACCAGTCATGCTGCAGCTTCTCGTCTTGGCAGAGTCACCTTCAGACTTCGTGCTGGCCATGTCTCCCATGCCTCCACTTACACCACTTAACTTTATTACTTGGGCTTAGAATTAATTATCGTTGGAGGACCTGCACAAGACCTGCTCCACTAATGGACTCTTCCATTCCATCATCTTTATTAAACCCACCCTGCATCTCTTGTCCTCTGTTGTAAAAGTTCGAGCCATAGCTGCATTGTGGCCATGTGGTAAATCATATTCCTTTGTGAGAGGTCTTGGCATACAGTAGAGATTCTAATGGATCTTACCTCTCTGCTGAAATTTGCAAAAGTGCCCCACTTAATTGAATTTTCTTTGACTGCTAGATATCTGGCTGCCATTGTGGGGGTCAGAAGTATAAATAGCATCAAGGAGAAGTCACATGATTCAGTGATGGCAGTACTGACCAGACAAGTGCATGCATGATGTAAGCAGGACTGAATGATTCAGGGGTATTAAGTCTTGACTGGGTATGTTGGACAACAGGGTCCTGTAAACCAGTGGTAACCTTACATCAAGATTACTGCTTTCTATTTGAAACCATTTTGACTATAATATTCTTATGGTATTATTTCTGTAATCCATATGTTGGAGAAATGTATTTTGTGCATTCTTTTTACCTTTCTACTTTAGTTTTAGTTTTCTGTTACTCACTTATACACCTTTATAAGTACGAATTGCATATAAATGTGCCTCATTTGCCTTGTTTTGCATTGGCAAAGCAACAACACACGCTTTTGACCTTTCAGTGTCTTGTCCACCACAAAAATGTGAGACTCTTTTACTTATGTATTTACACATGAATACTGCAACCTTCAGGACATTGTCAGTCATACCTGTTGAATTTATTGTTTGTTGTTTAGAAATTACTCTAACAAAGAGACAGGTCTTTACTCAACCAGGATTGGGTTTCTGACTGCAACAAATAATCTTTTGAAAGGACATTTGGCTGCATAACAATCAAAAGTATAATCCATTGCGTTCTTGAAGCACATTCCTTTCTAATGCAAAAATGGTAGATGATAGAGTTGGATGTTTTGGGCGAACAGTCTTTTTTTGCATGATGAAGACATTCGTACATTTTTCCAAACAAGAGCAGAACCTTAAGAGATATTCATGGAGCAATTGTATCTGCTTTTCTCAAATACTTTTTGTGACACGGGAGCTTTGCACTGAATACACAGTCTTCAACATTATCCATACCCTCCCATTAAATATGAAAAAACACAGCTGTCAGTGAAATAAGTTATATTTGATTTTGAGTTATAGTTTAACAGAAGTATTAACAACAAACAAACAAAAAATATTAAAAAGAAAACAAGCATAATGGGGCTCTTAAACTAAAATTATGTTGAGCAACCCTTCTTGATTGCAGAGGAAATCACTGCAGTCAAGTGTTTTCTGTCATTTTTAATCAGACTTCGGCACCTGTTGACAGGTATTTTGGTCCACTGTTCATGAGCAAGGTGCTCAAATTTGTTTGGGATAGTTTTGTTTGTTTGTTTTTTAAGATTATTCTTTTCTGTGTAAGCTACTGTGTATGTATAGCCATGTTTTTTTTTTTCTCTCTGTTCCACACTACTTATCATTTCTTCTCTTAACTTTCATTTCCCTCTTGTCAAGCCCAGCAATACAATATGAAATACAGCTATAAACAAATAATTAATTAAAGGAATAAAATGAATAAACTCAGAATATCAAGAGGAGCGTTGTATTCATAAAGCTCCCCTTGGCAAAGCAAATCTGTTCAACACAACAAAGCAGCCAGATCACCATTCTGCTCGTTACAATGCTGGACAGGACAAGTTAAGAAGAAGAAAAAAATTCTTTTCAAATACAATTCAAAAGTGATATTTTATTTCACTAAATTATAATTTAGTAAATTTTTATTTATTCTTTTTTTTAGATTTTTAATATATGAACTACTATTGAGAATTTAGCATTTTCTTTAATTGTAAGGAACTAATGATTTAAGGATGACCATATGAATCGTTCAGCTCAAGCTACTTTACTTTGGTGTGTCTGTGTATTTTATAGTGTCAGGCATTGGATAATCACTACATAAAACCACATTTTGACGTATTTTGACACAGAAATGATAAATTGTGATTTCAAGACTGTCGAGACAGCTGTCAGAATTTCTTACACTCAATATTTAATACATTTTTCTCTTTGTATATAATATTTTGATTTATGTCTCTGTTATTTATTTTTTTTTATCAAATATATAGCATGGGTGAATAAGTTATTCAGTTGTATACTCTATCGCCTTTTTCTTTTTTATCCACTTATAAAGTTAGGGGATGTCAGTGCTTGTACTTGTTGGCCCTTCAGCGCCACTCAATTGTGCGTCCTGAATATTCAGTTTTGATTACGTTTAATGGGATTTATAATGCTCATACTGCTGCTTGCTTGACAGTTAAGTTTAATTGATTTTATTGTCTATCAGGAACTCAGCAATACAGCAAATACACAGGATATTCTCAGACCTACAAGTGGGGAGGCAGCTACCAGGACACAACTCCAAGGTGTTTATTGCATCTTCTGCATTGCATCTTCTATCTGCTGATATAGTACATATTTGTTAAAATGATGTATATTAATTTTCTTTTCAGTGATGGCTGGCAGAGAAGATGCACTGAGATTGTGGCCATTGATGCGCTACATTTCAGGAACTTTCTTGAACAGTTTCACCCAGAAAGAGTCAATCGAGAACTTAACAAGGTTATTCATTTATTTATGAACTTTTTTACTTATACTACTTATTTTCCTGCTGATGGTCTTTAATTCTATTTTTTTTAAACTCTTGTTCTGTTTCTCTCTGTGCTTGATATTTGGTTTGGATGAAAATGATAAACATCATGTCATCTTATTATGAAAAATACATTCATAACATGAAAGATATTTTCTTAGATATTATGTTTTGTTCTTCAACATTATTGACTCTTTATCAATTTATGGCAGTAGAAATGCCCTTTAACAACTGTAATTTTCTTAATGTAGTTTGTACAGATTTAACAAGCTGAATATTAACCTGTTTCGTTGCTAGTGGAAATCTTGAAAATGTTGCATAAAACAGTTTTAATCCATGGTTATTTTTACAAGGTTATAAATGAATTATGCATGTATGTTGTGTGCTGGTAATAAGCATTGATTAGATAGATGTTTTTCAAAGAATAAACATAATCCTAATCATTCTACTCTTCAATAAGCCCAGAATAGGTTTTAATGAGCAAAATTGACTGTGGGGCACATTATCACAGTTACTAAATTTACATAATTTATTTATTTTAAACCAAAGACCTACCATACGTATAATCTTCTTGAAGGAGTAATGCCTATTTGTAATGAAAAAAATCAAGATGTTAATGTTGACAGGTCTGCTGTCAAATAGCATCAAGGACTTTGACAGTTCTGACAAGGGTGTGAAGAATGCACCGACATGGAGATCAATCCCCTTTCGAATATTGTTCAGTGAAGTGTCATATCTGCCCTTTCACAAGAGGAATATATGACTGGTCAGGCGGAGGATGGGCACTTACAATTCATTTTCACTATGCATTTTATTTCCAATGTGAAAATGAATGTCCAGAGACCTTTCATATCTTTCATTTTACCAGCTTGTAACATAATTTCCATCATGACTTACAACCCACCCAATATGTCAAGTCTAATGCTATGGTTCACACACACAAGGGTTTTGCCCATTTATTGACTCTAAAAACTTAATCGGGATCATTCCGACTAATTGAGTGGGTAGGTATAAAATGGCAGTTTGAAATGCATATGCAGCCCCGTTAGCCTGCTCTTATGTTATGTTGTCAAAGGACTAATTAAATCTTTTTTTTTCATGCCTTTTTATGATTTTGGTCTGTTTTGCTTCCCTTGTCTGTCTTCTTGTCAACTAAATTCAAATTCATCTTAATTCACATTGCAAAATACTGCTTGTGATCATATAATGTTCAGTTAATTTCTAGACTGCTTAGCATTTGGTAAGATTTCATATAATTATAAACTAAATAATGATTAAGAATCATAAGAATACAGAGTTTCAATGCACAGTTAATTCCAGATTTATCAGATTTTTACCTATGCATTTTCCATATACAGTAGTGACTAGTACTGATTTCAGACTTTTTTTTTTTTTTTTTATTAAATAATTAGTTAATTAATTCTTTTTTATTTACATTTGCCTTTCTAATATGTTGCCTTCCATGTTCTTTGTCTTTGTCCTCATTTAGGCTTATTGTGGCTTTGCTCGCCCTGAGGAGGAAAGTCAGAACCTTTCAGCAGTGGCAACAGGAAACTGGGGCTGTGGGGTTTTTGGAGGTGACACCCGTCTCAAAGGTGCGCACTGATGTAACACTGACGTCAGCAGATGCCAAGCAGAAATGGCTTAGGTCATCCTCGTGCACTTGGCAGTTTAATTGGACTCTTTTCCTTGATGACGCTGAGTAGATTTCACATTGAAAGGCTCCAGCGGATTAGCACCGTATAAACATCCATTTGTCTTTTGGGAATGCATTCATTTACTTAAGCTCTGTTTGTTGCCTTCCTCCTATTGATCAAATGACAAAGTTAATATGTGGCATTAATAGTGAAATTGATCGCCAGCTTTGGGCCATCAATCTGTTACAGCTCTCTGTTTGTGCCTTGTAAGAATGAGCAAGAAGCTTCGGAGGATTTTTTTTTATAAACCCAAGGAATGACTCCTCATTTTCTATTTCTCGGATGCCTTCTTCTTAAGAACTCTACATAGATCAGTGTGTATGTGTTAAGCAGCCATGGCAAGGTACATGCCTCTAATAGGCAAAATCACCTACTGTCTGCTTAATGACATGCCTCTAGGGAAGAGCTTCATAATTCAGATGTTGTCCTCTGACTTGGTTTTCTCCTGTGCCCCCTCACAACCCCACTTTCCCCCCATTTGTTTGGTTTACAGATCATTTTTTAAGAATGCAGTTGAAATTCAGCAAGGGACAGAAACCTCTATAAATGTGGAGGTATTTAGCTTAGTCATTGTTTAGAAAATGTTGATTTACTCTTTTCTCATTACCTTGGCAATGTCCCAACTTTAATTAGTCAGCAGACATATTTCCAGTCTCTTAAAATATTCACAGCTCTCCGGGGCCAGTCCTGACTTTCCTTTGTAACTAATCCAGAGTTCTCAGTGGGGGTAAAACCTATTCCCCTGATTATTTACCTTTTACTGTACAGGCTACAGGGGCTGATGCGGCTCAGTTAAGAAAAAAATCAGCCACAGGACCCCTTTTCAAACCTTTTATGCGTTTCATTTTTCTATGCATTTTTGTACAAGCAATGACAATATATATATATATATAAATGTGGAAAAAGGTTACATTCTTTTTTTATTTGTATCTCTTTACATTTCTGTGTATTTCTAAATTTGATCAATATCATCAGTGGAAAACCAAGGTTAGCTGTAGCACACTGAAACAGACTTCTTTTATTCCAGCCCTGCTCCAGATGCTGGCAGCTGCTGAGGCGGGCCGAGATGTAGCTTATTTCACCTTTGGTGACAGCCAGCTCATGACAGATGTCCACAACATGCACTCTTTCCTCACTCAGAGGAACATCAGTGTTGGTAAGATGAACAGATATGCTGCCATCCAGCTTCTTGGATTTTATGAAACTGTGCTAATTTGTTTCCTTTTGGATTTTGACTAACATGAAAGGACGTAAAATTGTGATTTTAATAAGAATAATGATATTCATTTTATTAAAAATTTTTTTGTAACTATATTACTAATCCTGAAAACTGAAATTTTCTTGCTGGCTTTTGTCCACAACAAGACTAGATGATATAACCAGTCTCTTTGTGTCCATCACAGGAGAGGTGTATGATCTCCTGGGGAAGTACTACATATCAGTGTGCAAGAACTGCCTCAGTCGGCGCCCTGACATCAGCCTGTACTCGTTTATCTACCAACAGGTCAACCCCTCCTTGGCGCCTGACTACTCCACCAGGAGTTCAGCCAGACAACATGTACCCACAGACTGCCATTAAGGTCATCTGGCTGATGAGTCACTGTGCCTTATTTTCAGAAAATGAAACAATTGATTAATCGAAATATTCTCGGCTTTCCTTTGGATTTATTTTCCAATTTATCGGTTTATTAAATTAAGCGGTGGCTGAGCCAAAATGTAATGTTGACCGATGACCAGAGAAAATTAATATCAAGCATGCAGATCTGTTTCAAAAACAGCCGAACAGCTCTGCAGAAGGTGTTTAGTTATGACCCGGGCTGGAGCTGGGTTCATTTAGCTGCAGCTGGTAATATGGCAATAGATTGTGCTCCAATGCAAAGCAATTGTGTTTTTAATGGTGAAGCAAAGGTTGCCATCCATCTTCTCAGTTTGTCATGCTGCTTGTTTTTACACCCACACATATCCAACCTAATTGAGTTGGCTGTCAGAAGTTAAAGGAAAAGAATAGTAAGTGTTTGGAAAGCTTGAAGTGGTCTTAGGAAAGTTTTTCATTTAAAGAGCAATCAGTCTGTAAAATAATCTATTGAGCTTTAAATTTATAACAATCATGGTTTGATACTGCATTTTGGATTATTTTTGGATTCTTTACTGAATGTAATTGCACTTACTTGATTTGGTTTTGTATTTTTGACACTGACACAATGTGAAATGGTTATTTGTTTTGCATCCTCATGTTAACAATTACTTGATTATTTCTCTGAGAAAACTTTGCTTTTTCAATCTCAATAAAACCAGTACACGTAAATTCTTCATTTAAAAAATGTATATATTTTATTGAGGAGCCCCATTTAAATGGAGCTATAAAATGGCACCACTACATCCCTGTACAATCAGGATGAGGACTTCATGTCCTGTGGATGTTGGGGACAAAATGAGTTTCCCGACTGCCTTTCACCAGCCATTGCTTCAGCTATTAATAAGGTCAAGCTTTCTACATGAAGTGTAAATGACACCTCATTAAATAAAGAGTAGATCGTGACGCATCTGTTGAAGTGAGACGAGTATCTCTGATTTGGTTCTTCTGTCTTTTGGACTGAGCAGTTTCTAGGAAGGAGACTTCCCCCCACCCCCTTTTAATGCACAACATTTATTGCAACATGTGCAATATTCTGTATGTGTCTGTACACAATCATTTAAGTAAGTAATTAAACCAAGTTTCTTATGGTAATTAATTAACCGCTTACTTCCCATTTCCGTTATATATTTTCACCCCCTCCATTGTTGATCAGCTTATGTTTTAAATAAGCTATCATGAGTCACTGTACAAATTCAAAAATAAAAAAAAAACATCTTTCAGCTGAATGTTGAATTAGTTTTCTTCTCTGTGCCAAATGGACTCATGGGAACCTGAAAATGAATGAATGAGGTGTAGGTGTTTGAGCTTGGTGCTGTCTGCTGTCATGGGATCAGGACCTCAAGAAGGGGGTCTCCCTTTGTAGCTTGCTGAGTTCAAAATAAGCCTTTGGTGGCATCTCTCCCATGGGGATCAAGCATAGACACACAGGGGTATCCTACTGGATTGATCCCTCTACAGTGAACGTCATGTGTGTTTTTGACCTTTCAGCTGCAATCTGTCATAAAGTCATGAACATACAGTGTCTATGATTTTTTCAAACATGTTCGCTGTAGTGCAGTTCGTTGCTGCATTAACCTCTTGTAATGCGGTGTTTACTCAACCCTCTCTGAAGAGTTTTAAATGCTACAGCCATGAAAAATACACATATATTACAGTAAAATATGTGGATAATGATATTGGGAAGTTACAGAAGCTTGATAGGGTAAAAATTATATGAAAGCCACTGACAGGCAACTGAAAATGCACTAATATTTACTAAAAAATACAGATTGATCAATGCTTTCACATGATTGGGCTGATTTTGGAATATAGAACTTGGAAAAGTCTGATTTCACAACTTTAGGTATGCTATGTTACTACAGGTGTTTTTTTCTTCTACTCATTATCAGAAATGACATTTTTGTAGGAGGTAACAACCTAATTGATTGATTTCTACTGAACAGTGACATAATTTTACTGTTTTGTCAGTGGCTGAACTACAAAACAAAATCATCCAGGCTGTAGATGGTTAAAAAAAAAAAAAAAGTGTTTTTTTTTTTTTTTTT
The DNA here is from genome assembly GCA_023101725.1 of Atherinomorus stipes. NCBI lineage: Eukaryota > Metazoa > Chordata > Actinopteri > Atheriniformes > Atherinidae > Atherinomorus > Atherinomorus stipes. The sequence goes on along the minus strand of JALJCO010008871.1, from coordinate 485,031 downwards.
TTTTTTTTTTCTATAAAAAGACTGACTATTGCATTTTGTAATTTGCTGCAAAATAAAAGATGTCTTGAAAAAATGGCAGATTTGATTCATAGAATAATGGTGACACATGATGTGTTAAAACTTATTTTGTGGATTGTAAGCCACCTCCCTTGGCGAGAGTTTTGAAAGGAACAAATGTCTCAGAGTCTAGTTTTACATTAGAAAAAAGGTTGGCATCTCAATAAGTCATTCCAGGCATTTCAGGGGCAGTGTCCTCTGTATAACCTGCTTTTGTGTGCATTTTGGAACTTGTTACTCTACAGACTTTTGTAGAAAAAAGCTTTATTCACACTGAATCTGAAAAAACAAAACACAAAGCACATTTGACCTCTTTAAACAGCTCATCATTTGATTCTTTTTGAAGCTGGAAAAGGATCCACTTCTGCCTCGTTTCCATCCAAAAAGGTCAGCTTTGATAATGTGGGGTGCTTTATTATAAATAGAGAGTTCTACTTCAATTAATAATGAGGTACTTACTTCATGTTTCCTTATCATTTGTGATCACTAGAAGAAAATTCCCTGTAGTGTTTAAAGGAATGATAACATGGTTCTCTTGGCCACAGATTAGAGGTATTATCAGTTGAATATTGATATGTTTACTGAAACCCTGGGAGCTGTGGCTTAGATTAGTTTGCTCTGAAGACAAGAGAAAAATAAGATTTGTTCTCATGACCCCTTCCTGTGCTTGTTTAATGCTAATTATTCCTACTTTTTTTCCTTTTTTTGATTGAAAATCTAAGGAAAATGCTGAATTTTACAAATAGACCTCAGGCATTGTGGTTCCTCTGTGAGTCATCTAATTTGCAAATGATTCTAATCTTAGAACATTAATCATGTCCCATTATTATTTAACACTTCTTATACTCGCCAAGTTGTTGCATATGTAAAAGTGATTTCAGATAACATTTCATTGGCAAAAAATAAAGCTAACTCTAATCCGTAAATTACATTAACTAACAATTTAGTATCAGAGAAGCCTGATCAGCCTATAGATTAAGTTAGTATAGTACATAGTGAAATTACAGTTTGTACCATTCAAACAAGCTAAAAAGCCAATATTTGGTTTGACTTCTTCTTTTCCAACCCCAATCCTCTTTAGCTTTTTTGTAATTTCTTTAAATTATCTTTAAGACTTCTAAAAAGAAGCTCGTCTCTGGACATTTGCTGTTTTTTTTTTCTGTCCTCTGTTAAGATGATCTTACGCTGCTTCAGTAAGGCTGAGGTCTGTGCTTTGCAGAGGGTTAAACCCATTGCCACTGATTTTCAGTCCAGTCATTCTGTCATTGGCATATCTCAGCCACCCCATTTCCTCCTCCTTAAAGGTTTTTTTTTTTTGGTTTGGGGCAGCCGTCATTTACTGGGGGCGATTTTTGATGATAAGGCTACACTGATCAGTAGATGGATCACCTGAAGGTCCTGATGCATCTCTTAAGACAATCCTTTTCACATACCGTGCAGATAGATTTTGAAGAATAACATTATACTTCTTTTGTTCTCCAGTTTTGTTCTCCAGTTTTCTTGGATTTTTAAGTTGCGTCACATGCCATGACAGTACACTGTATGCCACGTTGTTGACAAAAATCTCTAGGAATCCCTATGTTGGTTACAAAATTACGATTTCATATCTTTCAAACTGTTTTGTATTTAACATTTTTCATGGCTGTAACTGAATGAATGAACAAACGGTGTCACAAAGTGCCTCAAAATGCAATTTAGAATTGGTTCTTTGTTAAGTTTTCTGTTATGTGTGGACACAAAACTGCTTTATCACTCGAGTTAGGTGCATTTTTATATCTTTTTTTTATTTTTATTTTTTTGATTTTGAATGATTAATACGTTAATGTTAAGTGGCCTCACAAACAAGAAATAAAAAAACAAAGGGGGTTTATAGGGACTGGACTGAAACTGGGTGTAAAAACAGCCAATGTGCAAGGAAAAACTTTGAAAGACCTTCAGAAAGACCAGAAAGTGTTGCTCAAGATTGATTTGAAACATCACAAGAAAGTCTGTCTCCTTGAAAATAAAACAAACAGAAATGAGGGGAGGTCTAAGACTTCTGCACTGTACTGTAAATCTATCCAAGTAATACTGAAACCTCTGCAGAATGAACACTATCACTGAAGTCACCTGTTTAAGATTAAATTTTAGACATCAAAGTATTCACTCCAAGGTGATTAGATCTCTTGCCTTCTGCAATTAATCTGTGTACTGACGTTTTCAAAGGGATTTATTAAGAGATACTTCTTGGCAAAACTCTCAGCACAGATGCATCTTGTTACAACCGCCATCTCACTGGAGCAAGACTCAGCTGAGTGAAGGCGAATCTATCATTATTTGCGGTGACACTAAAACCAAAATACAATTGTACTGCTGGCAGTTGTTGAAATGGCTGTTGTTACTCTAGGATGAAATGCTGTATTCTGTCACACACCCATTCATGTTTTCTCCCTATCATCATGCTCATCAGAGAACCATAATATTCTTTTCCAGACAGGATGTTTGCCTTGTCAGACTCTTGAAATTTCAACATCGCTCTTCTGCTTAATCAAATTAGTATTGTCACAATTAGCATACATGGACTGCTGTGTCTGTGTTTGAACTCAGCATGACCTAAATGTTTCCCTACTTCCTCTGTGTCCTGTGTGGCGCCTCAGCAGTAGTGTAGCCACAGCAGTTTGGCGGTAATTGTGTCTCTCCTCCGGCTCTACACACAGCTGAGATGGTTCCCCCTCCAAAGGCAGTTCCTTAACTGCCCCACAAACCTGCTTGCATCGTCTTTTAGCTGGGCTGAATAGCCTGTGGTCAAAAATAGTCTCTTAAAGATGGGCTGTTCTAGAGGAGGTGGAGGCAATGTATAATTCCACGACAACAGCAATTATTTATTAGTGGCAGCTTTCTGTGGCCGTTTTACTTCAAATGTTTCCACTGCAATTGATCCAAAAGAAAATCCATTTTATGTGAAAGCTGTGGCTTTTAACCAAACTGACTGCTCGCTCTGTAAGGTCAAGGATTGAGTGAGTGAAGTTATTTTGCTCCTAGTGTTATTAGATTGCCAATTTATCACTGGAGTGTCATGTGATTGATACTGACTCAGCTTGAATGAAAGATGAAGCAAGGCCATCTTTGCCTTCTCACAAGAATAGTCTGATTATCGAGCCAGGCTGTGTGGAAGAAGCTCTTGAAGAGTACACTGGAGAACAACAACAAAAAAAAGCAACACTGATAAGTATTCAGACCCTTTGCTCAGTACTGAGTAGCACCCTTTTGACCCTTTTTTTTAAAAAGAAAAAAAGAAAAAAAAGAAAATGCTCTAAAATAGTCAACAGCTTATAATACAGAACTCTTTGAGGATACTCCTGCTTGCTATATGTCTTTGGTCCATCTCCATCTACACTGTTTTGTGCTATGAAAGCAATCCCATTTTCAAAACTGAAATATAATGACTTTCAAATATCTTAAACCAATATTCAATTCAGCATGTAAACAACATATCAGATGACACCAAAACAATTAGCTATTTTGTGGAAAAAATGAGCTCATTTTGAATTTGATGACAGCAACACATTATTAAAAAAGTTGGAACAGATTGATGTTTATCATTGTGTAGCACCAGTTGTATCCTGTGAGCTGAAAGGTCTGACTGCAAACAGACCAGTTCAGCACTGGGCTCTTCTCCTGTGAAGCCATGGTGCTGTGATGGATGCAGTACGTGGTTTCGCAGCATTATCTTGCTGAAACCTGCAAGGCCTTTCCTGACAGAGATGTTGCTTAAGCCTCAGCCACATTATCTGGATGCAAGTCCTAATTTGAGAAGCATAGTTTGATACAATTTTAGTCAAATGTACATATTTACATGCATTTTCATGTATTGTGTGAACATGCCTCCTCCATGCCATGGGCTAAATCAATTACAGACAAGCATACACAGGATTCTTAAAGAACTATACGTTACTCATATATTATGCTAAAAAATGAGTTTAATTTCCATTAAATTCTGTAGATATTATCAATAATCTGCTTATGATTCAGGAGTGTCAATACTTCTGACCATAACAACAGTGTTTAATTAAATCCCAACAATAAGTCTCACTTAAAGCTGCATGTCACCAAACTCATTTGCACAAGATTTTCTTTTTGGACCATGGCCACTTCACAAACACTCTCCCAACAGATGGTGTAGTTTCACTTGTATCTGATGAGACCCACAGGGAGAAACAATTTTAATTCTGCAATGGTTAAACCACTGAACCAGTACGACCAAGTGCCAAAAGAACCCATTAAACATTTAGTTTAGCCTCTATGAACTTGTCTAGTTTTATTTGGGATATAAATGAGAGGAAAACAGCGCAGCTGCTGACTCATGTGGATTAGATAAATAGTTCACTGTGTCACAGGCAACGAAAAATGCAAATCATCAGAGGAATTCAGTTGACTCAATTTACATTTAAAAAATATGATCAGACTACACCGAAGAATACATCAGTGTGTCTAAAATATCTTCAATTTAGATATGAGATTTTCTGCTGTTGCTTTCTTCGACATGCACAAAGCATTTTATGGGACACAGTTCTGGTTAAAGGTTGAATATGGAATACGGACAGAACAGCGACATCACGTGTGTCTAGGTTGTAGTTGCAACGGCAGAAAAACAACTCCAGCCGCTGGGATGCCAGGCTCGCTGCCGATACGCAAGTGACCAACAGTCTGCAGCATGTCCAACAAGTAACACTGAGGAGTTTAGAAATGACAGCTAACGTTAGCCACGTTAGTAAACAAGTTAGCTTACCGATCCAGGAGAAAAGTCGCCATTTCCGTGTTTTGACGCAGTGGAAAACGTTTATGTGGGTCCATTTAGTGTAGTCTTCACCTAAATTTCCTCCAGGTTTTGCTCTTCTTCAGGTCACTCCTCCTCAGAAACAGATAACAATATTTCCAGGGCTCTGAAGCAGCTGCTTCACTCGCCGTGTCCACTGTTTCCCCCTGTAGCAGCCTTACTGTGCCCAAAATATTGATGCCACACAGAGATCATATTTGGCAACCCGCAATGGTGGCGTGAATTGGCTTATAGACGTAAATATAATGCAATTGTCGAACCTGTAAAAATTTATTTTATAATTATTTTTAGGCCAAATATAATTTTTCTAGGAAATGTACTTTCATTCTGTACCCCCTCTATGGCGTTTAATTTCCGCCAAAAGTCCACTTATCACACTACACGCGTGCACTGGAGACAGTAGTTTTATTCAGCATGAGCGTGTTATACACTCCACGAACATGTCCCAGCAAACACGTGTATGTGGGGCCCACATGGGATTTACTTGGGCTGTGGGGGTTACAACTGGGCATGGGCTTACAGTGGGCTTCCTATCTGGTACCCACCTGGGTAAACCAAATAGGACCCAGATGGGCCAACCCAAGTGGCTTTTATTTTATGGGCCCCATGTGGGTCACAAATGGGAACGTCGTACATGGGTTTTGAATGGGTTTCATAGACAGAACCCATCTGAATTTGGCTGAATTTTCCCAGTAAATTTGTAATCAAGATCATTATGAAAATAAAAATAATTATTTTATCTGCTATTGTCTATTAATAAATAATTCAATATATATATGTTTTTTTTCTTCTTCATTACTGTGGAGTCTGCAGTTGCTAGGCAACGAGACTGGAGCACCGAATTTTCGTCAGCCGGTCCTTTAGAAGGCTGCTTCATGGTGCGCAGACTACGTTCACATCCGTAGCCTGCGTAGTCGGTGCACTTCATAACTCCAGACTCAAAGTCTCGCGAGATTTCACTTCACTGACTAAATATCGCGAGATCTTTCCGTGTACCCATCTCCAAAGTGAAGAGAGGTCGCCATTTTACTTTTCGCGCCTTTTGGATCTGAGGTTCACGTCTTCGTGAAAGGTAAGAAACTTCCACTTAAGTTAAAGTTAGTCTGAAATTCTTACATAGTTGTTACCTCCCAGCATGTCCTATCTGTAGTTAGTCATGTCAGAGTTTTAAGTGGCAAATTTGATTCAAAAGAACCGACGGTAGTGTACGACCGTGACACCGCTCTTTTTTCTTTCTTTTTAAAAAATGTAGTCATCGATACTGTACTGGGAAAAATGAAGAACTTGAAGTAATTTTGTGGTGAATTATTTTTGATATTCCAAGGTACTGGACCCTCTTGGAAAAAGGGATAAAAGAAGGAGGAAGGAGTAGATCGATTAAGGACTTCGCCACAAGCAGGTACGAACATTTGAAACGGGAAAAGGGAAAAGGGGGCGGGGGCGCCCCCCCACCCCCCACCCCCCCCGCAAACGATAACCACCAGCAACCCAACAAAACTACCTATTCCCTTAGTCTTTTATCATTAGTCGTCCTACCCACACTGTATTTATTTTCCATTTTGAAAAATAAAAATTACAATAACACCACCCCCCCCACCTCTATTTTATACAATTCCATCCTCCATATTTATTTAATCCATAAAATAAAAAATAAGAATAAAAAATAATTGTATCATTACAGAACCTTCTAAAACTACTACTCCGCGGGGCCACCCTTATATTTTTTCCACCGAGATGCGAGAGTTGTCCGACTTTCCGAGTGGGAAATCCGACTTCAGGGGGCGTCCCACTTGAAACTTCCTACTCGGAACTGGGAATTTCCGACTTCCGAGTTCAAATGGAACCCAGCAGAAGTCCAGCTAGAGCGCCCCTCTCCACAGTACGCGATGTGAAGTTCTTGCTCAGAATGACGTGAACTAGAGAGGCTGCGAGCTGCTAAGCTAGCCCCGAGCCACCTGAAAGCAGCTAATTACTTGCCGCTGAATAGTTATGACCAGCTTTGTTAGAAAGGACGAGGAGGAGGGAAGGGGAGGGGAGGCAGAAATTCCTCAGTTTTCAGTGTAACCGGGGGGCACTGCAGTGGATTATATTTATCAGTGAGGATGTGCAGTCGGTAAGTGTTGCTGCTGTGTAACTTATTATCTTTTGTGTCAGAGACCAGTAACCGATGGTAGACGAACGGTGAAGCTGCTAATGTAGCTACAGAAGCTAACACTGTTTGGTTAACTTCACGTCAGACGTCCGCTCCTTATTTTCACCAGAGTCCAGCCCTTTTACTCCGGATCCTCTCTATCAACCGCACCGTTACGTTTTTATCACGTTTTTCTCTGTTGGGACATCACTTCCTTCACTTGGTCTGTCCTGATAAAACTTTGTTTTTTTGTTGTTTGACGTTTGCCTCGTGAACGCGCTTACAGACAGGTCTGATTCTAGTGCGTATTCTGGCCACAAAATTATTGAAGATAAAAAGAGGTTAAAATGAGCTCATAAAATTTTGTCCTGCCAAACTATAATTAAAAATTCATTTGAAGATAATTTAAGGACTGTGTATGTAAAACACTAGGTTTTGACGCTTTTCAATAATCCGATTCATGACCCTAATTTGTATGATGTTGTGACATACATGAATAAGTTAGCCCCGGTGTCAGTCCTCCACTGACTAGGACCGTGTTCAAATACACATTTCAAGTTTCTCTCGGTGACAGAACCGGCAGCTGATCAGACAGGGGACCATATATACAACTCCACTGTACTTCCTGAACTTAATGGTGTTCCTTTGTTTCCTGTCTTTCATCATTGCACTGCCAAGTACAGGAAGTAGTGGAATCGTGCATATAGCTTTCTGGACAAGGGTTTGTAAATGCAGAAGTAGGGCTGGACGATATACAAAAAAGATTATCGATTTAAAAAAATCTGTATCGATATTTATTTTTTTTAAAAAAGCCATTATCAAATTAAAAGCCATTTTAGGTGCAGCCCTGGCCATTTAAAGGGGAAGTTTTTGTTTTTTTTCGATCTAGACCTATTTTCTAGCATGAAATATGTTCATTTCCTCACCCAGACAGTTTTGGTGTATCTTGAATTCCTTCAATTCCTATTTAGATCCTCTCCAGAATAGTGTATGTCCAATATAATGGAAGTGATGCGGGCAACTTTGCGCAGCCTCTAAATAAGACATTATCTGCCACAAACTCCTTCATTTCACCAATGTTTTGTTACGAAACATTAGTCAGACCCCCTGTGAGCTCGAAGCGGCTTTTTTGTGGTGATTTGTCCTTATGTTGGACATACGCTGATCTGGAGTGGATCTAAATATCTCTTGAAGGAATTCAAGTTGCACCAAAACTGTCTAGGTGAGTAAATGAACGTATTTCATGCTAGAAAACAAGTCCAGATTGAAAGAAACTGAACTTTCCCTTTAAGCTTTTGCTGAATGACCTACTTATAATAAAGATCACACTAAAATTCCAATTCAGCTTTTGCCTGGGTCTGCGTTTGTGATTGGTTTGGCTGAAGTAGAAACTGTAGTATCATGCTACCCGAAAGGCTACAGCGGAAAACTGTTTCTAGATTGAACTTTTATTGACCCTCTTTTTTTACTATTGAAAAAACCTCTATCGATCTATATATATCAATATTGACTTATTGTCCAGCCCTATGCAGAAGTACATTTTTCACACAAAAATGGCTAAAAAAAAATTTATTCACAGATAGGACTGTACTGGGAAAAATGCAGGACTTGAAGTAATTTTGGGATGAATTATTTTTGATATTCCTAGATACTGGACCCTCTTGGAAAAACGAAGGAGGAAGGAGTAGATCCATTTGGGACTTCGTCACAAGCAGGTAGGAAGTCCCAGCTATCACTAGCCTCAACGTTTCTTTCAATGTTTCTTGTTTTAGTCTTCAGGAGTAGAAGTTAGGAATCAAAATGGTACTGCTCGCGATTACTGTCAAGCACCAATATTTGCCAGTACTTTTTTTTTTTTCTTCAATAATCTTATTCATGACCCTAATTTGTATGATGTTGTGACATACATGAATAAGCTAGCACAGGTGTCTGTCCTCCACTGAGTAGGGCTGTGTTCAAATACACATTTCAAGTTTCTCTCGGTGTCAAAACCAGCAGCTGATCAGACAGGGACTATATACAGAACTCAACATATATATTTGTATGTGTGTGTGTGTATACAAATAAAATAAAATTTCAAACCATTTCCCACATTTTTTCTGATCACTGATTTAATGGAAAGAACTTTTTTTGCCACAGCTTTTCTTATAGGTTCTTTACCCACTCAAAAATTATTTTTTTCCTGAGGGATTTTTCTGCCCTCTTTAGTGTTGGATGTTGTTTTCTGGTTGTTTTCTTAATTTTTGTTCAGTCATTTTAGATCGTTGAAAATTTATTGCACAGAGGACTATATTCTGTTGGCTGTGACATGGTATGGGATCATTGTGTGCTGTAGTGACATAAACAGAACAAAGTGCGATTGTTTTATTTTTTTCCCTCTGGGCTCACACCAAATAAGGATAATATGGACCAAATATATCACAATCCATTTGTTTTAGATTAAAATATACGAAATATACCTTCTTTTTTTTTCTTTTTTTTACCCTATTTTTTCTGGATGTTTCATTCCATAACAAACACTTGTTTTTTTCAGTATCGAAACATGTTTAGCTTTAAGGTATAATTCCACTTCAGTGATGGAATTGATGAAACACTGATTAGAAATGTTCAATTGACACTATTCAAGACAGTTACCTGGGCCTTTATTATTTCTTTGTAGAAGTCTTGGGGAAGATTATCTTTCAGACAGTTTAAATAATCAGGTGACATCTTTGTTGTCAGTCCATGTGCAGCCGTGTCATTACGCAAAAATAAAACAAAAAAATTGCACTACTAATACCGTGATATAGTATATGTGAATATATCTCTCTCATGTAGATATCATATTGGAATATCGTATTGGTGTATCGCCCAGCTCTAACTGGAAATCTCTGGAGTTTTACTGGAATTGAAGTTGTTTTAATCTGATATAAATAATTTTAAATCAAAATTAACTTAATTAAAACTGTTAAGCCTAATTTTGTTCCCTAATTTTCTTATTCTTATGTGATGTTTTGCGCAGATAAAAAAATCTCTTCAGATTTAGAAAAATCCTTGTGTGTACTCTTCTTTAGACCAGCATATGATTTGTTTTTATCAGCTGTGTGTCACCATGACTTATCAATTTACCTGTCAGATTAACATGCAGCCAAGTTAACGTGTTTTTTTCTTATTGTTTTCTAAAAAGTTTATTTGTGTTTTAGAAAGCAATGGAGAAGTCTGAGAGAACAAAAAGAAGAAAAATAGCCTCAAGAGTGGCAGAACATTTTCGGATTGTTTCCCTACAGAGTGACTCAGAGCATCGTGTTCAACCCTCTGGCAATCAATTTGAAGATGAAGCAGTAGAAGAAGTGTTCCTTGATTGCCCTGAACATGAAGAATTTGGTTCAATTAATGAAGAAAATGACATTTTTTATGATTCTTTGGACACTGATGTTTTTTTTGAAGACTATCAATGTGGGATGAGTGATGATCTGATTGAATCTGATGTGGAAGATGTGTGTTCAGATTCTCTTTCAGAAATGCTGGATGATGATGATACAGGCGGTCTTGCAGATTGGGCTGCAGAATATAACATATCACAAAATGCTTTGTCTGCCCTTCTAAAAATTCTAAAACAAAAGGGTCTTGATGTACCACTGGATGCGCGAACATTGATGTCAACTGACCGCAAATGCCATGTGAAAGATGTAGCTGGGGGATCATACTTCCATTTTGGCGTAGAAAAATCAATTGTTGCAGCACTGGAGCTATTAGATTTTGATTTGAAAAATCTGTCAGACACTGTAACACTTAGAATAAATATTGATGGGCTACCTTTATTCCGTAGCAACAATGTCAGTCTATGGCCTATTCTGGGAAGGATCAAGGAGATCCCAAATTCTGAAGTGTTTGTGATAGGCTTGTACTCAGGTAATACTAAACCCTCGAATGTACATGAGTACTTGAAGGAATTTGTACAAGATCTAGGGGCAGTTATACAAAAGGGGGTTCAGTATAATGGTACCCATTTCAGAGAGTTGCTGCACCAGATGCATTTATTTGTGACGCCCCAGCTCGTGCTTTTCTAAAATGTGTAAAAGGACACACTGGATATTATTCATGTGAACGATGCACTCAAAGAGGCGCACATGTAAATAGAAGATTGTGTTTTCCAGAAACTACTGCTGAGCAAAGGACCGATGAGGCTTTCCATGATTTAGCCTACAAAGAGCACCAAGTTGGGGTTTCACCAATGAATGAATTGGGTGTTGGGTTAGTGTCAAGTTTTGTGCTTGACTATATGCATCTTGTGTGCCTTGGGGTGATGCGCAGGCTTATTTTTCTTTGGTTAAAAGGTCCCCCAAAATGCAGACAGTCCATTCAAATACTAAATGTGATCTCCTCTTTCATGGTTTCAGTCAGACAATATTTGCCCAGAAATTTTGCAAGGAAACCAAGATCTCTGCTGGAAATAAGTATGTGGAAGGCAACTGAACTACGGCAGTTCTTGCTTTATACGGGTCCAGTTGTTTTACTTGATAATATACCAAGGCAAATGTATCGAAACTTTTTACTTTTATCTGTATCTATGAGAATACTTCTCAGCCCTGATTTGTGTGTTGAAAATTGCGGCTATGCAGAGGACATTTTGAAAATGTTTGTGACAGACTTTGGGTTGATTTATGGGATTGAATTTATTAGTTATAATGTACATTCTTTAATACACCTTGCTCAAGATGCACAAAAGTTTGGCCCCTTGGACACCATTTCTTGCTTTCCATTTGAAGCCTTCCTGGGAAACCTGAAAAAAATTGTGCGAAGGCCTCAGAAACCTGTTGAACAAATTGTTAAGCGGATCCATGAGAGGCAATGTATTCGTAAAAAACAAAAGAAGACTATTTGTGTTCACTCTCCCTCTTAAACAGCCTCATAACTCGGGGCCAATATTGACTCACCTTGGAACCTGCAAACAATACAAGAAATACGATAATGGACAGACATTGGTTTCTTGCTCTGTCGGAGACAACTGTTTTACTGTTGGAGGAAAAATTTATATTGTGAGAAATATTTTAGATGATTGTCAGATTATAAAGGCATTATGTCAGGTCTTTGAAAACTGTGATGTCTTTTTCAGCTATCCATTAGACTCTACATGCCTTGAATTTATTTGGTCTCAAATCTGTCAAAAGAGATGCATGTTTTATTAGCTGACGAGTTGAAAAGAAAAATGGTTCTCTTGCCATTTAAGACTGGGTTTGTGGCATTGCCACTGCTGCATTAGTTTTTTACCCCCTCCCCACCTTTCCCCCCAGCAGGATGTTACCCTTTGCAGTTGTGCATTTCCTGGATGATGAAGGTGCATCTATCATCCCGTGTAAATGGTTTACTGGACCAGCTGAAGAATCTTGTTTCTGGCCACCGGGGAGGGTGGACATAAACAAAGCCATAAAGGAAGAACTGACACCAGATCCAACCTGGCCACAATACAGAGTTCGCGTTTTGGGGAAAGCTGGTAACATGTCTCACCTTGTTGTTTAACTGTATTTTTTTTTAATTTAATGAAAAAAAATGCTGCTCAATTCTTTTGAGCAACATTTTAAAGATATGTGTATTTCCAGGGAACTTTGAAAGTGCGAGAACAAAACTGCAGAGATCTGAGTTTACCTCTGATCTGCAGACCGAGTCTGATTCTGGGAGACTGTTGGGAAGAGGAAAGCGGAAGAAGAGGTAATTCTTTGTGTTAAACACTTTTAAAAGTAACAGTTTCTTGTGAATATATTAACTGACTTGTATATTAAGGATCGACCAAAAAAATCGGCTGGTCGATAATTGCGTATTCTTTCCTGTTATTGGTTAGCTACAGAAGAGGATTAGGGCCACTAGAAAAAAAAAAATAATTCTGAGAAAAAAGTCAGAATTCTGACTTTAATCTCAGAATTCTGAGAAAAAGTCAGAATTCTGACTTTAATCTCAGAATTCCGACTTTTTTCTCAGAATTCTGACTTTAATCTCAGAATTCTGAGAAAAAAGTCAGAATTCTGACTTTAATCTCAGAATTCTGACTTTTTTCCAGAACAGTAAAAAAAAAAAAAATTTCTGGACTTTTTTTTTCAATTTCCGAAAAAGTCAGAATTCTGACTTTAATCTCAGAATTCTGAGAAAAAAGTCAGAATTCTGACTTTAATCTCAGAATTCTGAGAAAAAAGTCAGAATTCTGACTTTAATCTCAGAATTCTGAGAAAAGTCAGAATTCTGACTTTAATCTCAGAATTCTGAGAAAAAAGTCAGAATTCTGACTTTAATCTCAGAATTCTGAGAAAAAAGTCAGAATTCTGACTTTAATCTCAGAATTCTGACTTTTTTCTCAGAATTCTGACTTTAATCTCAGAATTCTGAGAAAAAAGTCAGAATTCTGACTTTTTTCTCAGAATTTGACTTTAATCTCAGAATTCTGAGAAAAAGTCAGAATTCTGACTTTAATCTCAGAATTCCGACTTTTTTCTCAGAATTCTGACTTTAATCTCAGAATTCTGAGAAAAAAGTCAGAATTCTGACTTTAATCTCAGAATTCTGACTTTTTTCCAGAACAGTAAAAAAAAAAAAAAATTTCTGGACTTTTTTTTTCAATTTCCAAAAAAGTCAGAATTCTGACTTTAAAGTCAGAATTCTGACTTTTTCTCAGAATTCTGAGATTAAAGTCAGAATTCTGACTTTTTCTCAGAATTCTGAGATTAAAGTCAGAATTTGAGAAAAAAGTCAGAATTCTGACTTTAATCTCAGAATTCTGACTTTAATCTCAGAATTCTGAGAAAAAAGTCAGAATTCTGACTTTAATCTCAGAATTCTGACTTTAATCTCAGAATTCCGACTTTTTTCTCAGAATTCTGACTTTAATCTCAGAATTCTGAGAAAAAAGTCAGAATTCTGACTTTAATCTCAGAATTCTGACTTTTTTCCAGAACAGTAAAAAAAAAAAAAAAAATTTCTGGACTTTTTTTCAATTTCGAAAAAGTCAGAATTCTGACTTTAATCTCAGAATTCTGAGAAAAAAAGTCAGAATTCTGACTTTAATCTCAGAATTCTGAGAAAAAAGTCAGAATTCTGACTTTAATCTCAGAATTCTGAGAAAAAAGTCAGAATTCTGACTTTAATCTCAGAATTCTGACTTTTTCCAGAACAGTAAAAAAAAAAAAAATTTCTGGACTTTTTTTTTCAATTTCCGAAAAAGTCAGAATTCTGACTTTTTTCTCAGAATTCTGACTTTAATCTCAGAATTCTGAGAAAAAAGTCAGAATTCTGACTTTAATCTCAGAATTCTGACTTTTTCCAGAACAGTAAAAAAAAAAAAAATTTCTGGATTTTTTTTTTTTTTTCAATTTCCAAAAAGTCAGAATTCTGACTTTTTTCTCAGAATTCTGAGATTAAAGTCAGAATTCTGACTTTTTTCTCAGAATTTTTCTTTTTTTTTTCTCTAGTGGCCCTAATCCTCTTCCGTAGTTAGCCAATACATAGGGATGTTGGCCGATAATGTGGCCCTCAGCATAATTTACAACAGGCAGCAGTTGCTGGGGACGCTGCGCCCGCCCTCAGCTCCCACCTCTTCTCCTTCACTTGCAGAGGAGGTGCGATTAGATTTGATTTTATTCATTTATTTTATTATCAAATTATTGTATTTATTTTATATATATATAAAATAAATATCTAATCCCACCTCCTCTGCAAGTGGAGGAGAGGAGGTGGGAGCAGATTTTATATACAGTATATATCTTATACGGCACTTTAGAATGCTGTACACACTTAAAATGTCTGCAGTGAAAAAAACACATGTTCAAGCTAATTTACTTAACAGAAATAAGAATCAATAACTATTATGCAATTATTTTCATACTAATTTAATGACCCAAATACAGTTGCAAATTGTGTCAGTACAATCTGCGCCACTTTAGTGGACGAACCCCGGTCTGTCCACTAAAGTGTCTGGACATACTTCAACAAGTAGATAAACAAGACGTTAGTAGGGCAGCTTTCCAATGGGGGGATGTTCCGTTTTGTGACACAAATGAGCGTGATGATGAAAAGCTGGTAAGCTAGCTTTATAATAGCTTTGAATAAAAGAGATGAGAAACCTCAGTTTTGTATCAGATCTGCTGGGGCATAAATTTTTCTCTGTCTCAGATGATTGCGTCAAACATGGTTCCTATCAAGGTCCTCTCTCATGTGAATGCAAACTGGTGGGGAAGGTAGTTCTGATAACTAAACTCGACACGTGTAGTTCTAGGAACTGCGTTCCTAGATCCTCTGTCCGAATGTGTTTCATGAAAGGGATGGGTACCGAATTCTGTATTTTTTTTGGTACCTACTGAACTCAGTCAGTACTACCAAGTACCGATTTATGTTAAATGATGGCATGTTTTAATCCCTAAATGCATCATTTTTACTATATTTTTTTTCTGTTTCAAGGCCAGTGATTTACTCAAGCTCAGATGAAGACTGGGACAATGCTCAGACAGTGACCCGGCCACCATCAGCCCTGGAGAATGCACAGTCATGCACAACCTCCAACCTGAATACCACTCATCCATTTGTCCAGCTGCCGCCACCACCACCACCACCTTCTTCCACGCCGTCACCTGTGGTTTCACAGTCTAATTCTAGACGTCTTATACAAGTTACCAATGCCAATTTTCAAGAAAACATGTTTTCACGCATTCTAACACTCCTTGAAGACATCAAAGAGACGCAGAGGGTCCATAGTCGCATGTTGCAAACACTGGCAAAACAACATGATGGCGCAATGGCTGCAAAACTGCCTGAGGGTGCCATTTTCCCTCTTCAGACAGTCCCAGATGTTGAGGCATTGGAGCAGAAACTCGCTGACCCGATATTCCTCAAAGAAGTGGTAAATATTAATAATGATGTAATATCTGTGCTCTTTATTTAAGCCATTGATCATTTAAATCCTAATAAATTCTGTGCAGTGACGTTAAATGGATGCTGTGGTTTTGCCCCCATCTTGATTTTGGTTAGATTATTTTCAAATTCATTGGGGGAATTGTAAGCAAACAGAAAACAATCAGTGATATCACTTATAGTTTTCCATCACTGCAATGAATTTCTGTCAGTTGAAAAAACAGATCTATATTTTTCAGTTTCGTTTGGACATATCAATGTGATTTCTTCCAACATATTACAATTATACTGGGTCAGTGAAGCGTCAGGGGTGGCAGATGCCGGAGTTGGAAAATCTGAACTGGCTCTGTTTTCGGTGACTACAAGCCACAGAGAAAATAACAGCAATAACACCTCGATATCAAACGCCTCCATTGTTGTTTTTACTTTACTGACCACCGCAATGGTCACTGCACAGCAATGATGTCACGGCAGTCTTGACTGCGCCTACTCCACCCACTTGCAGGTAGTAGACTACTGCTTCTCATGTGTGGAAACAAAAACCCGTCCTAGTCGTCTTTAGCGTGGTGCTGTACCGTGCCCTGTGCAGCTTCTATGGAAAAGACCCATAGGTAGCACATTCCATAGCAAACATAGTCTGTGCACTCTGAAGTGTGTAGACCCCAAAATAAGACCGCATATGACAGGGTGGGTTGTGGCCTGGGAATATATGGTGGCCTGAATACAGATCTAAATTTACTGAACTAAATTTGACTGAAAATGTTGACATTTTCAGTCCCAGACACATCAGAGCACCTTTCCTGTGAAATGTGGATAAAAATACCTGTCAACAGGTGTAAAAGTATTTCGAGCAATCACTGATTGCAGTGATTGCCACATAATGTTGCTCAATAAAAGTTTTGCTTCAGAGCCCCATCATGCTTGTTAGGTTTTTTTTTTGTTTTTGTCATATTTCCTTTGAACCACAATTCAAAATCAATGTCATGATTTTCATAGAATTATTATTTATTATTAGTTTTGTCAATTTCACCTTACTTAACTGAACACTGATTTATTTTTTTCCTTCTGTAATTGGACTGTGAATAATCTTGAGCATGACTGTAGTTGTATTTGTGACTTCAGTAGTTTCCAGTGCAATTTATGTCCCTGTGTCTCCTAAGGTTGCTGTTGTGGCAGATATTGGAGGAAGCACCGTGGACGAAGCCACAAGAAGAATGATGGCCTTCATCATGGAAAACACTTTATCAAGAGAGTACAACTTTGTTGGGCGCCATGGAAAGCGTGAATTTCGAGGACTTAAACTTTTTGAAGTACTTTATGGTATGTTTATTAGTTAGAAGTTTATCCATCACATGTTGATGTTTTAATAAGGAATGAAAAAAAATTTGATAAATTGTTGGTCTCAAGAAGAATATTTCAAGCCGGGGTTGTTCATATATGTTAAAATGTTAGAATTACACCACTCATCTCATTGCTTGAGTATTCCGGTGATGAGAAAGAAATTCAGATTTTCTGAAAAGAAGAAAAAACAAGAAATTCATGTTTCTTTTGTGTAAGAATATCAACTTACTTGCTTGTGCTCAATGTGTGTATGCTTTACAGGCAGCTTGAAGAAAAATGCTCTCACCAGCCAAATTACCAGAAAAGAGGCAGAAAAAGCAGCATCAAAGTGGTTTATTGGTGCCAGGGATAGAGGAGGGAAGCGCCTTGCAAGGGCACGGTCTCAGGTGCCAGACAGGTATATGTTAGACTAGGTTTAGATTCAATATATGAGGTTAATTCATTAACATAGGTTCAGGAGCAGGACCACGCCTCAACCACACCTGCCTCCAATCTCACTAATCACCGAGCAGCCTTAAATACTCGCTCACCTCATCAACTCAGTTTCTCGTTCTCTCGACGACCTACCGACCTACCGACGTTGCAGCCGTTGCTGCGTTCGCTGCTTCTCATCATCTTCCTCGCCCGCCGGTGGCCCTCGTTCCCTCATTGCTGATCGTCCATTGCAACCATTGTGGGCGGCTGCGCTCCTCGGACGACTATTTTCCCAGCGCTCCAACCGCAGCCCGACGCTCCGCCTGTACTCCACGCATTTCGTGTCTTCACCTTTCGGTTCACGGATCGTCTCTCCTCCTCGCACGGTCGGGCCTCATGGCCGCCGGCTTCGCCGCTCTTCTCGCTCCTCGGACCCGCTGTCCTGCAGCCTCCACGCCGTTCGAGCGGCGCACCGCAGTCGGACCAGCTTCCCGGCCCGCGGCCGCCTTCTCTTGCCCAAACAGTTCCCGCCAGCGGTGCCAGGTCTTCGGCACTTCCTGCTCCTCCGGTCGGCTTCCTCCTGGCCGGTTTCTCGCAACGTCGCAGCCCCGCCTCTGCCGCCTGCAACCCTCTGGGTTGTCTCTCCCGCACCTGCTCCGCCCGTCCTGGAGCTCTCTCGGCTCGTTTCCTTCTTTTTTCCTCTCGTTCGTCTCTTGCCGTCCCGGCGCTGTCCGACCGCTTCTGCTTCTTCTCGGCCTCGTTTCCTTTCTTCTGGTTCTGGTTACACCGCGGCTTCTTACTCTCGTCCACACGTATCAGCGCCGCCACAGCGCCACCTGTCCTCTAGTGATGTGCCGTTCACGAACGATTCGTTCAATATGAACTAATCTTTTATATGACTCGGAAGTAATGAGTCCCCTCAAAGAGCGATTCGTTCATTTTCATGCACTGCGCTCTCTCGCCACACGGCAGCAGCTGTAAGCTCAGCCAGCCAGCAGGACGACAGGAAACAGAAATGATTAGTTCATGACTCAACCAACGGTGTCGGTCCACAGGTATCGTTCTTTTGTGACAGTCGGGCTGCTCAGGCTGTGTGGTGAGGAGGAGCAGGCACTTTAGTTCGTTCATAATCTTTCATACGGATCAGTACAGATCTTTCTTTCGTTCATTTCGTTCATTTGTCACGTGAGAGCTGCGCTGCGGTCATGGGGCTGTGGAGAGGAGACCAACAAGGAATGATGTCTGGTATCTTATGTTTATTCATCCGGCCCATGGCCGTTTCAGCTGTGGCTCTTATCAGTCCATCAGGGCCTCCACCCGCTCCAACCGCTGCTCAGCTTCTCACCGCATTCTCTCGCACTGGGCAACGTGCGGCCCTCTACCACAGACACGGCCTCCGCCTCGGACAAGGCCTCCGCCCGCTCCAACCGCTGCTCAGCTTCTCGCCACGTTCTCTCGCACTGGGCCTCGTGCGGCCCTTTACCATGGACACGGCCTCCGCCCGCCCCAACCGCTGCTCAGCTTCTCGCCACGATCTCTCGCACTGGGCAACGTGCTGCCCTCTACCGCGGACATGGCCTCCGCCTCGGACGCAGCCTCCGCCCGCTCCAACCGCCGCTCAGCTTCTCACCATGTTCTCTCACACTGGGCCACGTGCTGCCCTCTGCCACGGACACGGCCGGCACAGCCCTCAGATCACCACCTTCCCGATTCTATCTGGGTCCCATGTAGGGCTGAAAGATATATCGTTATCGTATCTATATTGAGATATGGACATTCAAGATATTAATATCGCTAAAGCAACTATATAAAAGATATAGATTTCCCCTGCGCTTGTCCTGCATATAAAGCTCTGGAAGTCACAAACAAAACTGCACTTTCCACCAAAGTACTTGGTTTTCAACAAACCCGTAGTCGTATCGTATCGATATTGAGATGTCTGGCATGAATATCGAGATATGAAATTTTGTCCATATCGTTCAGCCCTAGTCCCATGCCGTCTCTCCGCCATCTTTAGTCCAGGACTGGTGGCTGCTCACTCCATCGCTCTCCCCGGCCCTCTCTGACGGCCTTTTGGCCACGCTCGCCGCCTCAGCGGCGCCTCTGTCGGCTGGTCTCCTCTGGCCCTCCACCAGTTCTGCGATGGCTCTTGCTAGCCTATTGGGCCTTTGCTTGCTCCAACCAGGGCACGCCTCCACGCCGAAGTCTCTCACGGTCTGCCATGCACGACCCTTGGCACGGTCTCCCACCGTGGTCTCCTGGACTCTGGATCCCACTGCCTCGATTCACAGTGCATCTGTTGAGCCAGCCTCTCCAGCTCTCAGCCGCTTCAACGGTCGCTCTCCCCGGTCTATTCACGCCCCCATCACGGCAATCGCTCGCACTCTACGCTGCACATCCCTCAGCCACACGCCCGACTGGGCTGCCAGGTACCAGCCCTGCCTTTCTCCCCGGCTCCACCGTTCTCCCCTGCCATCGCCTGGGGCACTCTCCCACAATTAGCCTCCGCCTGTCCCGTCTGGCACACGCCAACGTGTCGCTTCCGCCTCTGCTCAGTCTTTCACGGAGCCTTTCTTTGCTCATTTCTTCCTTTCTTTCCTCCCTTCCGTCTCTGGTCGTCCCGGCACCGCCGACGGCCGCTCTCGCTTCTCCTCAGCTTCCGATTCTTCGTGTTTTCTTTGCTGCCGGCTCCGCCGCGGTCTCTTCCTTTCCTCCCTTCCGTCTCTGGCCGTCCCGGCACCGCCGACGGCCGCTCTCGCTTCTTCTCAGCTTCTGGTTCCTCATGTTTTCTTGGCTGCCGGCTCCGCCGCAGCCTCTTCTTTTCCTTCTTGCGTTCTGGTGCGGCCACAGCCGTGCCCCTCCTGCCCTCTTCGGGGGCCCCAGCCCTTTCTGCCTTTTCTGGCTTTTCTGCCCTCTCCTCCTTTCGTTCTGGCTTATTTCTTCCTTGTTCCCTCTCTGCCCCTCTCCCTGCTTCTGCCCCTTTTTTGTGCAAATTGCTTCTGGATGTCCTGGGTCTCACAGCCGGCTACCGCCATGCCACCCATCCAGCCGCCCGTCTCTGCCCTGCATCCCGGTGGCTCCTGTCTCCTGGTTTTGGCGGGTCACTATGTTGACTTGGTGCTGTTATTGTACCCTTCTTTCGCTTTTGCTCAGCTGTCGGGGTCTCGCATGCCGCTCCCGAGACCGTCGCCTGACTTCGTGGCCCGGCATCTTACTTTTCTTTTTGGGGATCACCCTCAACTCCTTTCCTTTCAGACCTCCTTGCCTCTGGAAAAGGTCAAGGGCATCTCGAGTCTCCTCTCCAACTACGTGCTGGTGGATGAATGCACACAACGGCAGCCCTCATGGGTCATCTCGCTTATGCCATGCGCATTGGCTCCTACTTCAAACTTCTCGATTCAGCTTCGGTCTTGTGCTCTTTACCTGCAGTACCCCATCATTATAGCTGCCATTCTCTGGGGTCATAAATGGTCCTGTAGGTCAATCCCATTTCATTCTGACGATTCCACTGCAGTCAATGTCACCTACAAGGCCATTCCGTTCCCTTACGATCATACAGCCCATTCGCATACTCGTCTTGATCTCAGCACAGCATCAGTTCCTCCTCAGAGCTGCCTACATTCCGAGCCTCTTAACGAGTATTCGCTCCGAATCAGACCAACACCAGACTCCAGTCCCTCCATTCACCAACCATCTTCAGTAAGATCACAATTCACTGTCTGTTGCCTCAAGTGAAGCCATCCTTGACAATCTCGCTCCAGGCATACTCTCAGCCTACCTCACCGGCTGGAACAGTTTCAAAACGTATCATTCTGTCTATTAACTCGCTTCCCTCAGTTTGACATTACCACACTTTACAGTTACATCGCCTGTATTTCCTCTTTCCAAAGAATTCTCTGTTCCACTATCCACACTTACCTTTCCGGTATATTCTTCTGTCGGCTCTTGCTTGGCTCTTCGTGTCCATCTTTCACTCATTGTCATGTCACCAGGCTCTTAAACAGACTCCGAAAATGAGAGTCAGCTCCGACAACGATACACCTTCCTCTCACGTTGGACTTTCTCCACCTCTGCATAAACACGTTACGACCAGGAAACTGTTCTACCATTGATCAGACCTTGGAAGCAGTCATTTTGGCATCCGATGATCCTCTGAATTTTGCACCTACAACATCCATTTTCAACTCTCCTTTTCACCCCTGCCTCTCAGACATCTGCTACTCACCTGACTGTCTCGTATTCACACTTAAAAGAAAAACAGATCAACTCGGAATCTCTTCCCCATTTATCCGTTTGAATTGTATTCACACCTCAGCCCTTAAGAACCGGTTCCAGACTACTTCCAACTTGGACTGCAATCAACTGCCTCACCTCTGGATCCGCTCTTCACTGAGAAAAGGAAATTGGCTACTAGATTCTGGTTCAGCAACCATTTCTGTCAAGTCCGTCTGTCCGGCTTAGAATCAGAACACTATTCCATCCGTTCATTCCGCATCGGCGCAGCCACCACCGCCTCCAGATTTGATGTATCAGACCAAAAATATTCAGTCGCTCAGACGCTGGTCTTAGCAAGCCTATCGTTCAAACGTTTGCAATAACCTTTCGGATATACGTCGAGCTCATTTACTTCTTGGCTCTGGCCAGTCATTTTGGGGGTTCCCTAAGCCGGACTCACTATCGAAAGACTACACCCCCACACTAGGTCTTCCTCCGGCTCATCATCATATCTCATTCTTCCTTTCAATCAATCAATCAATCCTTTATCATCATCATCATCGTCATCATCACTCCTTTTGTTGTGGCGTGGTCCTTGCTAGTGAAATGAGGTTAATTCATTAACATATGTTCAGGAGCAGGACCACGCCTCAACCACACCTGCCTCCAATCTCACTAATCACCGAGCAGCCTTAAATACTCGCTCACCTCATCAACTCAGTTTCTCGTTCTCTCGACGACCCTCCCTTCCCCTCCCTTTCCTCTCGTTGCATCTCCTCTACCTTCCCTTTTGCCTCGTCTGCCTGCTTCGTTCGGCCTTTCTCCATCTGCTGCCCCTCCCTGGCCTTTGCCCCCCCTCTTCTCTGCCTCCCTTCTCCTTCCTGCTTTCCTGCTGTCCTACTTCTTTCCCATCATCTGACAGTCTCCTCCATTCTTGTTCCTTGTCTGCTTCCTTCTCTTCTTTCGGGTTCCATCTGAGGGGGGTTCCCTAAGCCGGACTCACTATCGAAAGACTACACCCCCACACTAGGTCTTCCTCCGGCTCATCATCATATCTCATTCTTCCTTTCAATCAATCAATCAATCAATCAATCCTTTATCATCATCATCATCGTCATCATCACTCCTTTTGTTGTGGCGTGGTCCTTGCTAGTGAACCTAATTGTAGTTGAGACCAGGGCTGGACGATATAGAAAAAAAAAGATTGTCGATAAAAAAAAACATCTGTAAACAGCTTTAGGTGCATTACTGCCACCCACTGCTGGGATCATTCAGTGGGCCAAATTTAAAATGCTTGTGCATTCAATGGACTTTATGCACAACTCTGCTACTTCCTTAACTTAAGCCAGCTCCTTTGCCTCCTGTCCTTATTGACTGGACAAACTGATTAAGTCAGGTGTGTCCGGCCATTGTCCTTGTGGTTACTGAGGTCATGCACACCTGGATTAATCAAATCGCCCAATGATGAAAGACAGGTAACTAAGGAGCTGGCTTAAGTTAGGAAGTAGCAGAGCTGTGCATAAAGCCCATTGGCGCTCTTGAGTAATCAATTAATTTTTTAAATCCATTAATTAGCAGTGTAATTCAATCTAATTAATGCATTAAACTGAGAACCTATATATATATATATATATATATATATATATATATATATATATATATATATAATCTTTTTTTTTTTCTAAATGGCTGTTGCATTATTTTTATGAACTGTCCTTATTTTTATTTTTTAACCTTTGGTTTTGTTTGGTCTTGTTCTTTAACTTGTGTAGCTCCAGTTTTTTTCCTCAAGGGGATTTTCCACACAGGGGTCCTCGCCAGCTCAGGTGGCAGGGGTGTTTCCATGGTGATCATCCTTGTCTGGGTGGCTAAGAGTCCCACACTGCAGCCCTATGGCTGTGAGGTGGACCCTGGCCTGCTGTGATCTGGATGATCTCCAGTGGGGGTGATGACTCTGGACTTGGGTGGGCAGGAACAGAAGGTAGACTGCAAAGGATTGGGATTATGGGTGGTTGTGGTTGGTGGGTGGAAGGGGTCGTGTCTGTTGTTTGTGTCTATACATGAGTGCAAACTAGTGAGTGAAATTATGATCAGGTGTGCATTTTGAATTTTATTGGGTTTTAACAAATGACCTATATTTTTAACATTTTAAGATTGTTTATACTACTTCGTTTATACATCTTTTATTTCAAAATAATTGATGTGGGTGTGCTTGTAGGTGTGCATACAGTGGGTTCGGAGAGTATTCAGACCCCTTTAAACTATGTACTTTGCTTCATTGAAGCCATTTGCTAAAAAAAAAAAGGTTAATTTTTTTTTTTCATTAATGTACACTCAGCACCCCATCTAGACCCCCCCGCCCCCCCCCCAAAAAAACAAAAAAAAACAAATGTAGAAATTTTTGTACATTTATTAAAAATGAAAAACTGAAATATAAGTATTCAGAGCCTTTGCTATTGTTATGCCAAATGAGAAAATAATTTAATGAGGTGTTACAGCTCTTTTTCGGAGCAGGATAAGACCAATGAGATTATGAATCAACAAGGGAAATAAAAAAATGTTTAGTCTACGACTGGAATGATCTGACGAATTAGGTTGGACTATGAAAATTCTTCGTCAGGGACACCCCTAGTCCAAAGACTTATGACCATGTGATATTTCAGTTTTTCTTTTTAAATAAATTTGCAAAAAATTCCACATTTCTGTTTTTTTTTCTGTCAAGATGGGGTGCTGAGTGACATTAATGAAAAATAAAATTAACTTTTTTGATTTTGGCAAATGGCTGCAATGAAACAAAGAGTGAAAAGTTTAAGGAGTCTGAAAATTTTTGTACCAACTGTAGGGATAATCAACTAAACCAGGTTTGTCTTTGTTTTTCAGGTCCAATGCAGCAGTGGAATGAACAATGGAAATAAGCTGAACTGGTAATAAAAAAAAGAAAAAAATTAAAGCGGAAATTATTGCATTCAAATGTTAAAGTTTTACATTTTTGTCAATTGTTCTGGAATGAACTATGGAAATAAACTGTTCTGGTAAAAAAAAGAAAAAAGGCAATTATAGCATTAAAATTTTAAAGTTTTGGATTGTCAGTTTTTCTGAAATGATCTATGGAAATAAGTTGTTCTGGTAAAAGAAAAAAGGCAATTATAGCATTAAAATTTTAAAGTTTTGGATTGTCAGTTTTTCTGAAATGAACTATGGAAATAAGTTCTGGTTAAAGAAAAAATGAATTTATAAATAAAGGCAATTATAGCATTCAATTGTTTTAAATTGTCAATTGTTCTGGAATTAACAATGGAAATGAGCTGTTCTGGTAAAGAAAAATGGAATTACAGCATTCAGATATTGTTTTTTAAATTGTGATTTGTTATGAATGCAAAATAAAAATGAGTTAAATATGAACACCCTTGTTGTACAGTATATTTTGATTTATTTTGAATTTGTTTGGATTTGTTTCTGTAGTTGTGTACATTTTAACCCAGAAATGCCTAAAATGGTCAATCTGTAACTACTCATCTGGGCCAGTTTTGGGGCCCATATAGGGCCCATCATTTGCCTATATGGGAAAACACATTTGGGGCCACCATGGAAACTGAGGACAAAATTAGCTGGGCCCCAGCTGGGTTTCCCAACTGAGCCCCAGTTTGCCAGCCCAGATGCTACCCATCTGGGCCCGATATGGGTGTACTAGCTAGGTCTAATGTGGGGCCCATTCAGTGCCCATCATTAACCCATGTGGGCAAACACACTTGGGGCCACCATGGAAACTGAGGACAAAATTAGCTGGGCCCCAGCTGGGTTTCCCAACTGAGCCCCAGTTTGCCAGCCCAGATGCTACCCATCTGGGCCCGATATGGGTGTACTAGCTAGGTCTAATGTGGGGCCCATTCAGTGCCCATCATTAACCCATGTGGGCAAACACACTTGGGGCCACCATGGAAACTGAGGACAAAATTAGCTGGGCCCCAGTTGGGTTTCCTTTCTGGGCCCCAGTTGCAAGCCCAGGTGATACCCATCTGGGCCCCACATATGCGTGTTTGCTGGGGTGTGATGCTCCACGGGTGCACTGAACATCCCATGCACGCAATTCAGAGACCACGAGCGCTACTGCTGCAGGCACAAAACACGACACACGCACGTGACTTACAGCTGTCAACCTGCTCGCTCGCTGAGTCGATCTGCTCGCTCGTGGTTGTACTCCTGCGTGCTCGTGTGGAACTTTGCCTTCCCCCGCCCACCCCTGCATGGGTAGAAAAAAAACACTGAAATGTTCACCTGCATATGATTGGCCACTTTCCTGCTATTCCCGCCCCGTGACCTTTGTCGCCGGCCGCTGGCTTCCGCTTCCACCACAGGCAGCTCTTTGCATCCAGGTCGGCTGAGTCGGAGTTTGGTGAGTAAACTTTTAAGAACTTTAAGTTAGCACCAAACACGTTAGCACAAAGTTTTAGCTACCGAACCTGTTAAACTATTGATTCGTCTTTTGCCAGCCTAAGTATTATTGTGAATACATGTATAATCCCACTGCAACAATGAACATAAACATTTGCTAAAGTTCTTAAAAGTTTACTCACCAAACTCCGACTCATCCAACCTGGATGCAAAGAGCTGCCTGTGGTGGAAGCGGAAGCCAGCCGCCGGCGACAAAGGTCACGGGGCGGGAATAACAGGAAAGTGGCCAATCATATGCAGGTGAACATTTCAGTGTTTTCTTTCTACCCATGCAGAGGTGGGCGGGGGAAGGCAAAGTTCCACACGAGCGCGCAGGAGTACAACCATGAGCGAGCAGATCGACTCAGCGAGCGAGCAGGTTGACAGCTGTAAGTCACCTGCGTGTGTCGTGTTTTGTGCCTGCAGCAGTAGTGCTCGTGGTTTCTGAATTGCGTGCATGGGACGCTCAGTGCGCCCGTGGAGTATCACACACGTTCGTGGAGTGTATAACACCCCAGAAAAGTGAAATTTGATGTCATGGCACCTTTAAAGCAGGAGAAATATGCAGCAAGTAGCACATTTAAAGGGACTTGAGACAAGATTAAGAAAGAGACGGAGAGAGACGTGGGTGGGCTCGTTCTTTTTGGTTTTTAGCGCTTCATCCTCCGTTAGCATTAAAAAGCTGGACATGCATGTTTATTCTTTCACAGTTCCTGCCTCTAGTCCCTTTAACTAGCATGTGCACTTGCATGTATGTGCATGGTTATTATTTTATCAGCTGATGCTGCATGAAGTTGAACTAAATAAAAGTGTTTTTGTTTTGTTTTTTTGTTTTTTTGTGCTGCCTGAATGAGCCCCTTTAACTGGCATCCTCACTCCACCAGATGAATGGCTTCCTCCAAATTAATAAAAGACCTGCAGAACTACTCTGTCTCAACCCAGGAAAGTTTAAATTAATTAAATTCAGTGACTCAAGTATGCTTAGAGGAATTAAGAATCTTAAGTTTCACAAACCTTTGTGATTAATTTTGTTTGTCTTGCTTAGTTTTGGACCACTACATGAAAAACACCCATCACTGCTGTGCAAACCACCTTCCAGGTCTAATTCCGGATACCCAGCCATGAGGTTATTGACAGGACATTAAGCTGGGTCATCGAAAGTTGGTGCTGGCAGCAACCAGTGTTCTCACTGTGTGAGGAGCAGCTTGTGACAAGACTTGGCATTGAGATCAATGAAGGAAGCCCACCTGGAGATGGATGACGGGAGAACATTAGCACTAATAAGCGTCTGCCACGCTGCAGAGCGAGTCTGTGTTTTACCTGCTGGCTGCTATTGACTGGAAAGTGGAGCAAAGACCTGGACCCTTCCTCCTGGCTCATCGATTTGCCAGAATATGAGAGAAATATGGGGTTACTGAGGGTGTTTATGACTAAACAAAACACCCTAATTTACAAGGGCAGAGTTCATGATTTTAAAACACTTGAAAGAATTGGATAAAGCATCAAAAAGTTCATGCCTCCAATGGACAAAACTCATGAGCATATCAGCTTAGTTATCATATTAATCATCTTGTACTGGATGGCATTTTAAGCTGAACATGTGCAAATGCACATGAATGTAAAAACTCAGCAGCAACAAGATCGGAAAGTAATTCCTCTCAGCAGCTAATTAGTAACACTGATATTACCAAAATGATCATTATTGGCTCTTTCAGAAACCTAAGCAATGATGTAAGCATCTTTGAAAATGAAAATGAGCTTGACATTTTCCCTCCGAAGTGGAAACAGGAAATAAATGTCCCTTTGTCTACTCTTTCAGATACTGACATTTAAGAAGGAACTCAGAAAAAGAGAAACACAGCCGTCCTTCCAATCTTTCAATTAAAGCTGAGTCTATATTTTAGCTGTCTGTTTTCACTCACAAAGGGATTATAATAATGACCATTCTGGCATTTATGGGGAAACTGTTCCCAGGATGGGAGCTACGTTTACACACCATCTTGGAGCCTAATTGGGTGAGAAGTGAGGGCCCATTAAATAATGTGCCACGATACATTATATGCCAAGAGCAAAAATGAGCTACTTCCACAGAACCACAGCCTCATTTTAAAGAAATGAAAAAAATAACACAGATTCTGCTTTGACAGGATCCCTCACAGTGAAATTCAAATCCTGAGTGTTTAATCTTCAAACATATACACTGACCAGCTCTTTAGAATAGGAACGAGTCAAAATGAGACAGAAAACAAGAAATTAGTTCAATCAAATGAGACACATTTTCTACAATGCTGCATATTTTCATGAAGACATTATAATATAATAAGCAGCACAATGATTCACAATGACTGCAGATACAATAAGTGCAGTAAAACAACCAACTCTAAGCTCTTCAGCAACTGTCAGCTTCTTCTTTAGTTGTTGTGATAAGTTATAATGAGGTTCTGCTGCATGACAAGGGGACATCTATTCATCTGAAGGTAATTTACTCCCTGTTCATCGCAGGTACTTGTCTTCTCACAGTTTCTAAACTATAATCCATCCACTGGCTGCATATTAGCTATACTACTGTAAACCTAAACAGTGTTGGCAACATATGATTCATTTTGAGATTGGAGGATCAATAACCAATTTGAAGATGACCTGGTGGAGAGGATCCAGATTGTGAAGCAGCTCTTCAATGTGCGGCGTAAATCTCGGCTGGTGGATGTGTGTCTGGGCCTGCCACAGCTCCTGCTCTGGGGAATGATTTATGCCTCAGCCCTGCGACAGGTCCAGCAGTGGTTGAGCTTTCATCAAACGGCCGTGGCTAATTTGAGTGGCCTCAGCGAAAGAGGTTTCTCATTGAGTAGTGGGATAGTGGAATGGAAAGCGAAAGAGTCAGGGTTGTAGAGTTAGAAAAATTGCAGAAAGTCATGATTGGTGTGGAGGAGAGGAAAAAAAACCTCAGGAGGCATTGATCATTAGGATTAGCTCTTTACCATTGTTATGTGCATGCAATGCTTCTGCTTCCCTGGAGAACTTGCTCTTCACACTTATTATAAAAGATAAACAAAAAGAAAATAGAATTTAGGAAGTCTATGGCCGGAGTGAGTAGGATTCTGCAAGGTAAATGGCTGTGCCAGGCCAACTTCTTAAGACCAGAGTCAATCATCCACAAAAGCCCTGCAAAGAGACAAACGCTTAAATGCTCTCCTCACATCGGAGTAACAACCGCTCATCTGCATGCATGGCTTCCCTATTCAGCATGAGAGCTGGTTGCATAAGAACCAAATATGAATGGATCCAAGGTGACAGGAAGGAAAAAAAGTTAGATGGAAAGAACTCATTACGAGAGCTGCACCCTCCATGCAGACCCATCTCAGTAATGCAGAGAAATTTGTGAACTGGCCATGAGTTCTGAAGGATCTCTCATAACACTTGACAAGTGAAAACCGCCACCAGGCAGCTAATGGCTTTACTGTCATGAGGGCAAATAAAAAGGCATGAGTTTGCATGCATGCAGGCTTTGTGGCTCTGGTCATGTGAGACGCAGTTTGCAAAATGCAATTCTCTCACTCTCCAAATTCCTGAGCAGATCTGCTCTGCTGCGAGGCCAGATGTGCGATGAAGGGATTGTTGGTGCTGGGGAAAGTGTGTGGGGGGGACGAGGTGCGCTTCATTACATACTCAGCTCCCAGGTGGCCATTTGTCCCAGTAACGTTGTCCCAGCAGAGTAGAGCACCATGGGGTGGAGAGGAGATGAGCAGAGGCCCGCGTGAGCAGAAGCTGCATCCAAAGCCCACAGCTGCCAGTGACTCCATCACTCTCAAGACTCCAGTAACTAAAACCACACACCATGGAGCAGTGCTCGCTTCCTGACTCCTGCCAATTACAGTGACCCATTAAGAAGAACAAATGCTGCTTCAGCAGATGGGAAAGCAAAGATGCGCTCATTTGC
The DNA here is from genome assembly GCA_023101725.1 of Atherinomorus stipes. Classification (NCBI taxonomy): domain Eukaryota; kingdom Metazoa; phylum Chordata; class Actinopteri; order Atheriniformes; family Atherinidae; genus Atherinomorus; species Atherinomorus stipes. The sequence continues at coordinate 454,818 of JALJCO010008871.1, read as the reverse complement.
TTATTTGAGGATGGAAGAAGGCTGATGCAGATTGGCTTTTCCTGCTTCTCACCTTTAGGCAGAAAATGAGATATTTTAAAAATCTATTTTATGCAGCAATAGCTATTATGTCTGAGTTTAGCTTAAAAGCTGATTGAATTACTCCAGATGGTATTTGGAATTAGACATTATTAAATACTTTGATCTTTTAACACTGAATTCTGATCAAATCAAAACAAACTGTTGAAGATGCTGAACATAATGAATATATATTCCTTATAGTGCATGAAGCAGACTAAAAAGCAAACATGATCCTCATGATGCAGTCCCCAAGTTTATTAACTTGAATTCTAAATCTTTCAGTTTCACGTTTTACAACTGCCATCTTGATCTTTGTATGTGAACTGGCAATATTTGTAGGCTACAAGAGAAGAGAGCTGGAAATCTGTTTGGAGAAAAATCCATAGCTTTGAGGGCTACAGTAGTATTCAAAAGAACTGGTGATACACTGAATAAAAGACATCAGTTTATTTAGTGACACCACCGCTGAATTTAGCTGAAGTATTCATTTTTTTGAATTGGAACTTTTTGAAGACAGATTTTTTGGCAAGTGTTTGGTGGCTTTTAGAGGAAACCCCTCAATTAATGAAACTCTGGCCTCTTTTGGTGCTTATTATAGAGATGTTCAGATTTGAACAACCACATATTTTCTTTTTTCCTTGCATCCTATGCGTTTATCAGAAGTGCTGTAATTTATTTCAGAAACTGCATTTGAACATGCAAAGTGTGAGAGAATTTCATAACACTTTGCCTGTTCAGACTTTATGTACCAGCGTTTACCTCTTTTATCCTCTCTTAAATAATTACACAACTACCTTAACTAGTGCATTCTTCCACTGCTAGTGAAGTAAAAGACATAAGTGAAACACAAACAGCACCAGGGGGAGATACACACACTGTGATCAACAAACACATTCGAGCATAATTCACAGGGGAGCTCTCTGTGACATAAAGTTAATCCTACCACTAAGACGTGTTATGAGAAATCAGATCAGGGGTATTAGGAAGTTTATGGACCACACTGCACAGCTGTGACTTAATTCGTTATTACCTCTTTCATAAATTTGTATGGTTTTTTTTTTGTTTTGTTTGTTTTTGTTCATTCATTCATGAGCTCATTTGTGTAAATATACTTCAAGGGGTTATGAAGGTGGATGAAGGAGGTAGAGAGGAGTGAGTTGGGGCTGTAAAATAATGGTTCTGTGTTTAAAGAGCAGCTGGGGACGACAATATGTGGTGACAGAGAGAACCCTTCTGCCCGGTCTCTGTCACAGGGAGAGGTGCTAACCCTAAATCTTTCTCTTATTGCTATGAGCAGCACAACAATATCTCACTCTGAAGACCGAACTTGTTTTTTTTTTATGGGTGCTTGGGTAATTGAACAGCAGGAGTGGAAAAAGACCCAATCCACTTATCTGTAAAAGAAGTGTATCTAAACAAAATGACTGTTGAATGGATACAAGGATTCTCTTTTTACTCCCTCTCTGTTGCCTTTAACTCTTTGTAATTTGTCAGTAAGATATGTTTGTGAACCTGTGGTGTTTGGCACAGGAGCGATGGTATTACCTAGGCTACATGTGTCCTGGTGTAAATAAGCCTGTCAGTTTAGCCACTAGTTCATATGTAATAGAGGACAGGGCTGAGGGATGATGGCGGAGACGCTTTATGGCCTCTCCAGCCACACTTGTCAAGAAAACTAGCGCTATAAGACAGCCCAGATGCCCACGACAAATAGGCTTTGTTTGTGTAGTCTACAATTACCCAACACAGAGACAAACTATAAAGCATTTTCAGTCTCCGAACTGAGAGGGTAAAGATCACAGCATGAAACAAAACAACACCGAAGTCTGAGCACTACTTCTCCAGGCAAACTACGACATTCATTGGCAGCTGAAACAAGACTGTTATATCAATTTTATTTTAATGCAGAAGGAGGTGGACAAATAATTTGGCTACATGTAATTGAACCTGATATTTTTCTCTCTTGGACTGCTTTAATACAGTGTCTTAACGTCAAGTTGAGACCTTGATCATAAATGATATGTTATGCCTGGCACAAGGATAAAATTACTACACTTCTGCTTTCAATTCCCCTGAGTTGTGATAGCTGGAATCCTGTTAGCATGTCATATTTATGTTTTGATTAAAAAGGATATCACCTCAAGAAACTGTTTGGCTTTTACAGATAAAAGCCAATAAATAAAGCCCAGCAGGGATTCACATTTAAGTAGGAAATCCACAACCCCCTGCAGCTTCATAGTGCCTTTTACATAACATTATAATTACAGAGTTCCTGTGAAGAAAAAAAACTAAAACAAATACATTTGCCATCATTTATCTGTGGGTAATAATTCATTGCTACATACATACGCTACAACCGAGGTAAGAAGTGATTGTTGCGCTTTGGCGCTGCCACCGCAACAGTGACAGCTACATAACAAGCCTGGTGCACAGTAGAGCCCAGAGGTTCACTGTGCTATTGCTGCTCTGAAAAGCCCTGAAAGCACATGCAGACAGCCCCCCCGATGGACAGTTGCACAAACATAGTCATATTACAACATGCGACAGACCCATGACTCAAGATTTTCAGCCGTGCTAGTCAACATACCCTCTGTCAAAAATGTCATTACATACAATATCAAAAACTAAGTCAGTTTTGTTCTTTTTGGAAGATTAGTTGCACATTGTTGGTGAGTTAGTGCTGTAGTGAAATAATAACAGTGGTAGTTATAAATCATAAAATAAAGGAAATAGGATTAAGTCTTGATCAAGTTTGGACTAATTCAACATTAGTTTCTGCATAACATTCAACAAAGTGAAACATGCTCAAACTTCTTTCTGTTTCCACCTCTTAACGACTGCTGCCATGTGTTGGAATCTAATCATTTCCTGAAAATGATCAAGGCCAAAAGCCAGTAAAATGTCTCCTTTGAAATGTCTAAGAAACATCTGTCTCAGATAGAAACATCTGGCTGGTGAGGTAACATTCCCAAAGCTCCATAAGTTTGGCATATATGCATACATCACATTTGAATGTGTGGCTCTTAGCAAATAATGCAATCATTTAAAATATTTTAACACAAATATAAAAGGTGTTTTGTGCTCGCTAATAAGCTTCCTGCCCCACTTTGAAATATTTGCCAGGGAGCTGAATATAGTTTTTTCCTTTTGAAATTATGATTGGTGCTGTGCAGACACAGAGCAGATGGTGTTATCTACCTCGTGGGGGACAGAAGCAACAAGTGTGCAATTAAGGGCCTGAAGAGATGGATAAATTTACACAGACTCTGGAAAATAAAACAGTTCAGCTATAAAGCACAAAATTACACCTACCTCGTGTAATTGGAGGGTTAAATATGAGAGTTCTTCTGCATGGTGAGGTGAAATCAGCAATCTTAAATATGATTATATTACATTTTCTTAAATATTTATGGTCAGCAACATGTGGAGAGCCTTTAAATCAACAGCTTTTGCAGAAACACTTTAACTACCAATCCAGAAGTTTTCTTTCATAAAGATGCTGAGGTTGTAAAATTCATAAAGTATAACGTTGTGAATGTTAAACTTGGACTTCAAGTACTGTAAACTACCACAGTAGTATAAAGAATATGCAACTCAAGAAGTATTCAGATGCTATGCCAAAGTTTGAGTCAGAATATATGGAATATTGTCATGACTGCAACAGTTCAGTTTCATTTCCATGGAGAATTTAAAAACGCTTTTCAACATCCAACTACATAAAGTAATACATTTCATTATTACAATGTATTAAGTGTGTAATATTAGTGCACATTCTTCATACACACTTCACATTCCAATATTTATTCTGTAAATGCTCTTTTACTCTATTTACCCCTAACCCTAACCTTTATTTTATATTGTTTGTAATGTGCTCCATGTATTTTTATATATTTATTTTTTTCAATTTTATTGTACAGCCAGCTCCAAAATAGTTTTGTATATAGTGTTAAATGGAAATAAAAACATAGTATCATTTTCAAGTATCATAAAACCACATTTTATTACCATAAAAACAAAAACAACTAATTCAAAGCTGAAACTGAGACATTTTACCATTTCAATGGAAAATATTATCACATTTTTAATGTAAAGGCAGCAACACAGAGGAGCCAACAAAAGGCTGGAAAAGTAATTGGTGCGAGTCTAAAATAGTTGGTAGCAAGTAAGTAATACAGTGTAAAAGGAGCATTTCTGAAAAGGGGATGGGGTCTCTCTGATGTAAAGATGGGCAGAGGTTCACCCATCTTGTGTCTAAACAAATAGTGGAAAATTTTTCTTCATTGTAAAATGTGAAGACTTTTCAAAAACCACAGACAGCTTGTCATGATAACTAAAGGTGACCATCCAGATTCTTGTTAGCATTAGTGCTTATGGCAGGGGGAGCTTACACATTTTTGAAGGCACCATCAACGCTGAAAAGTAGCCAATCCTCATTCATTTATTCTCCCCCCTCTCCTCCATCCGTTCATTCAACCATCCACCCTTCCCACCTTCATGTTTTCATCTGTCCTCAGCATTTCATATTCATTCATCCTTTCACCCTCCCCCTTCTCTCCCTTCTACCCCACTCACCCATCCATTCTTCCTCCTTCCTCCTTCATCTGTTCTCACCTTCCTTACCCATTCATCTTTCCACCACTGTTCCCCCTCCCTCTTCCATTTATCTTTACTCCCCTTCCCTTCTTTATCTATCCATTTTCCTCTCTCCCTCATCGATCCTTCCATCACACTGTTAATTTCTTTACTCATCTCAACCCCCCCATTCCTTTTCATTCAGTTAGTTTGTTTCATTTTTCAGGTATCTGGGGTGGTCCTAAGTTAGCTTGACTCATTGACATCCTGAGATAAGACCCTACAATGAGTCTCCTTCCAGATTTGGAACAAAAGACACTCCACGAACCAGTTCGAACTTTGAAATCTATCTATGATTTCATCCGTGCATTTCATTAGACTAGAAAACCCATTGCTGAGGTGTGGTCTTTGCCAGTGAAAATATCCTGAAGATTTTTTTCAAGCAATCCACAGCATCACAATATGGTCAAAACTTTTGTAAATTACGCACCCCTCTTTTATGCATATAGTATGGGACAAAGAAAGGAATAGCCAGGTTGATCTCAAGCCATAGCTGACTCAAGTAGTTTTTGCTTGCAAGCACAACTGAGTGCAGAAGTCAAAACAGATCAAAACAGATTTATGAGTTCACTTTCAAACATAAAAAAAAAAATACTAGCTCTGGAAAAATAATGGTAATGCATTCATTTTATTCATCAAATGCCTTTCCACATTTGCACTGATTGTTTTTGTTACACTTTATATTGGCAATTTCAGCTACTTTATCATCAGTAAAATAATATTTTGCCTTAAAAAAAGCATCTTTTCAAAATTAGAATGACATGACTCTTCACTTTACTATATTGAATTAAATTCTTCAATAAAATTCTATTTTGTAATAGTATCACGCATTGTCGTATATATTTGAATATATTTAGAAGGAATTAAGTAGGCCCTTTCAATACAGTTTTGAGGCCTGAAATTATTCTATTTTTTTGATTAAGCAAATAAAAACATACCTAACACCACATGACAAATTTTACATTCGTTACATGTTTCACCCACAAGACAGCAAACACCAAGAAAAACACAACAAATCAACAATGGAGATGCAGCACTGATTACATTTGACAGAGATGACAAACTATTTGTGTTACTTTAAGGCATTTTGTTTCCTCTTTAACAATATTTTGCTATGTCCCACAATATTGTCACATTGAAATAGAAAAATACAGCTATTTTTTAAGAATAGACATGCATATCTCATTTGCAACATGATATAGATTTTGAACTGATCTACATAGTTCACATTCACTTTGGCAGATAGATACACAACATGTGTCACCTGGACACAGACTACAAATATCCTCACAAATTTGACAATGAAATAAACACTAATTTGATTTGCTGCAACATGAGCTATTACAGATTAAACAACCCACAGTATACATTTCTATAGGGATTTTCTCTTTGAATGAACATTTTGACCAAAACAGTCACATCATATAAATTGCTATTAATCACTGCAGCATCCCATATATCTGAATATCAAAAATAGCAACTATAGATATATATATTTTAAATAATCTCCATGCATTTAATGATGTGATCTGACAAATTGCACATAAACCCTCACTGCACTTTGTGTGTTATTGCACGTAGAACACAAGACATCAATACATTTGATTTTACAGTACTTCTAAATGGAAATGAAAAAGACTTATTGTACATACACTTGGACACAACATTATGCCTGAGTCACCTCTGGACTGTATCTCACTTACACAGTGGAAATGTTTGTAACAGTTAACACTTACTATCTATTGCTGTAATATATTATACATCCAACAACACAATTTCAAATGTGCCAATAAAACCATTATACCACATAACTCACTTTTCTCATTACACACATTATTTATAACCAGTTGTCTACTTAACAGTTATTCATATCTTAACAAGGATATCTTAAAGTGCTTTATTGAACAGACTTCACATATGCACGACCTCTTTGGCAAACTCACTCTGTCAGTTCATACAGAAAATGACATAAAAGACTAAATAATTCAGCACATTTTAATGGATCTCACAGTGTTGACAAACTGGCACGAAAGAGGTTGGCTTGGTCACATTTACAAGGAGTCATGATTGCTACAAACTGTGGATATATATTATTTTATCTACCTTCAATTATGTATAGCATGTTCCTACTCTACATGTATGTGTACATTAGGATCTCTCATTTGAATCACTCTGACAGAGGCATAATCCTCGGATCAGTGCTTCAAAGAGGACATGGCTTCATTTTCCTAAAGGCAGCAGACCAGCTAATGTCAGTCTACCTGGGTCAGTGTTGGACCCAAAATCATTCTATTGTCCACACAGATCCAAAAGACTTTTTTCCCTAGTTTAATCTATTTCTTTTTATATATATACACGATATATGGTTACACATGAACTTTAAGGCTTTGCATTTCACTGTCAAAGGAATACTATTGCACAAATAATACGTGAAGGCATCTCAACTACAGTCTAACCTAAGAGTACTGAGTGTAACAGCTGAGTGAGCGTGGCTCTCAGTATGGCTTACTTCCCTGGTTTATGAAGCTGTCCGGCTCCCTGGCTACTGTTAGGTGGTTTCGTTCCCGCAGCACCGGTGCTGTTGCACAGGTCCCTGATTTCTAGCAGGCCCTCGTTCAGGGCTTTGACGAAAACAGCTGAGCTGGTCTCCGTGTTCTCCCAGAAACTTGACACACAGAGGATGATGTGGTCTGACTGTGGGTTGTAACAGGCACCGTAGCCGTTGGGCACCACTGGGCCGTAGCAGCAGAACATTTCCACTGTCGTAGGAACCTATAGATAAAACCACATGAGCTGCGTCACACTGCCAAATAGAGTAGCTGTTTTGACTAAACAAAATAATCAACTATGTTTGATATAATGAGTGAAGAGGTGACAAACTCTTTGGACTGCTATCTGCATTAAAAATATAAAATGCGTCTCTTGTGAGGAGGACCTTGCTGTCAGAGAGTTTTATAGTAGCAGTTGTAATGACCTGCCGATCACATTTGTTAGCCAAATAACTGACATCAGAAAGTAGATAAAACATTGATTATGAGGAAAAAAAATACAGATTATCATATTACAATTACACAGCTGTGTAAATGAATTGAATTTGATGTCAGATTTACCATATCATGAAGCAGGTCTTAAGGGTACCCTTTATTTTGCTCTCATAATACACTTTTCCAAGAAGATATAACCGCAAAATTTATCCAAAGAAGGTATAGTAAGTCCGCTTCGTTAGCTCAAGTATATGGCTGCTTGAGAAGCAATAAAAAAAAAGGGGTAATAGTTTATGTGTGGAGTTTAAGTGCTGTGACAGATGATGCAGAGAAAGTCTGTGTGAGTTAATTTAGTGCTGAGGCAGTCGATTTTGGCTAAGTTTCAAATTAAAAAGATTGTTGCAACAAACATTTCACCTTCAAGCTAAACCACAAACACCAACAAAAAAAATATCTTTAATTGGTTGTGTGCATTTTCTACTTTTGTTTTTCCTGTTGAGCTCACTTTTAAAGTCTCATTCACATTTTAAAAAAAATTACTGTTACGATGACTCCTTGGTTTTCTTTACTGACAACACCACCACCACACTTAGACCTGAATAATGGGTATGGAAAGTATTCAGACCACTTTGAACTTTTTGCAGCCATTTGCCAAAATCAAAAAGGTTCATTTTATTTCTCATTATTGTACACTCAGCAACCCATCTTGACAGAAAAAACAGAAATTCAGAAATTTTTGCAAGTCATTAAAAAAAGAAAAACTGAAATATCACATAGTCATAAGTATTCAGACCCTTTGCGCAGTTGAGTAGAAGCACCCTTTTGAGCTCGTATAGCCATGAGTCTTCTTGGGAATGATGCAACAAGTTTTTCCACACCTGGATTTGGGGATCTTCTGCCATTCTTCCTATCAGATCCTCTCAAGTTCTGTCAGGTTAGATGGTGAATGTTGGTGGACAGCCATTTTTAGGTCTCTCCAGAGATGCTCAATTGGGCTTAAGTCAGGACTCTGGCTGGACCAGTCAAGAATGGTCCCAGAGTTATTCTGAAGCCACTCCTTTGTTATTTCAGCAGTGTGCTGAGGGTCATTGTCTTATTGGAAGGTGAACCTTCAGCCCAGTCTTAAGTCCTGAGCAGTCTCAAAGAGGTTTTCTTCCAGGATCTCTCTGTACTTGGCTGCATTCATCTTTCCTTCAATTGCAACCAGTCGTCCTGTCCCTGCAGCTGAAAAAGACCCCCATAGCATGATGCTGCCACCACCATGTTTTGCTGTTGGGATTGTACTGGGCAGGTGATCAGTAGTGCCTGGTTTTCTCCTCACATGCCGCTTAGAATTAACTCCAAAAAGTTCAGTCTTGGTCACATCAGACCAGAGAATCTTATTTCTCACAGTCTGGGAGTCCTTCATGTGTTTTTTGGCAAACTCTATGCGGGATTTCATATGTTTTGCACTAAGGAGATGCTTCCATTGGGCCACTCTGCTATAAAGCCCTGACTGGTGAAGAGCTACAGTGATAGTTGACTTTGTGGAACTTTCTCCATCTCCCTACTGCATCTCTGGAGCTCAGCCACAGTGATCTTCCTTTACCTCTCTCACCAAGGCTCTTCTCCCATGATTGCTCAGTTTGGCTGGACAGCTGGGTCTAAGAAAAGTTCTAATCGACCCAAACTTCTTCCATTCAAGGACTATGGAGGCCACCGTGCTCTTAGGAACCTTAAGTGCTGCAGAAATTCTTTGGTAACCTTTACACAACCTCTGTGCCTCGCCACAATTCTGTCTCTAAGGCTCCTTGGGCAGTTCCTTCGACCTCATTTGCTCTGACATGCACTGTGAGCTATAAGGTCTAATGTAGACAGGTGTGTGATTTTCCTAATCAAGCCCAATCAGTTTAATTAAACACAGCTGGAGTCCAATGAAAGAGTAGAACCATCTCAAGGGGGAACAGAAGGAATGGACAATCTGTGAGTTAAATGTGAGTGTCACTGCAAAGGGTCTGAATACTTTTGGCCATCTAATATTTCAGTTTATTTTTAAATAAATTTGCAAAAAAAATCTACATTTCTGTTTTTTTCTGTCAAGATGAGGTGCTGAGTGTACATTAATGACAAATAAAATGAACCTTTTTGATTTTAGCAAATGGCTGCAATGATACAAAGAGTAAAACGTTTAAAGGGGTCTGAATACTTTCCGTACCCACTGTAAAAAGCAGTCAATAAATCACAAAGTAGTCTAAGTGTATTATTTATATAAATAAATGCATTGGTAAGCTTTGTTTCAGGTGGCAACAAGTGCATATTGCCGTTTCTATGAATGCTCAATAGAAAAGTTGAAATGTGTAGTTTTACAAGAGGGCCTGGATTATATATATACTCAAAAAATATATATATATATATATATATATATATATATATATATATATATATATATATATATATATATATATATATATATTGTGATTCATAATTTCTGTTCGTCTATTACGTTTTCATTGTAAACTGTTACAAAAAAAATGTCAGGTTGGACAAAATGAGAGTTTGTACTACCTGACTGGTGGAGAGGATGAAATGGTTACTGGCCAGATAAGTCTCATCACAGAAGATCTCTGGCTTCTCCATGTTGAGCTCCTTTGCGGTCTTCAGCAGCCCAAGGAGGTGATTGTCTATTGCCATTCCTGTAATAGCCTAAAAGAACAAACCTTTGTTTAGAAATAATGAATATTTTTGTCAATGAGAATTTCAAAATGAGCACAAAAATGGTTCATAAACCATGCTACAATTGCTGTTGCAGTACTGGAACATTCCCTGAAGGTCTAAATGAAGTATCAGGGGCTGGACTGGGTTGGAGCCATGTCAAATCATTTGCTATAGCAGTTGCACAGCAGTGGACTTATTTGCCTAATATGATTGGACTTTAAGTTCCCTGAAAGTTTTACAAGTTGTAGGTATGTTTACGGTAGATTTAGCTAAAATTAAGAATGCATCAAATCAAAAGAAATATTTGGGCCTTTGCTGAACTATAGAGCAGCAGATGTCTGCCTTCAGTGCTTTCTGACAGTCCAGTTCTGTTGTATTAAGAGTGATAAAGTACTAAGTAGTGGATAACTGGTTTAAATATAGAACTAACAAAGGACACATACAGTAGTAGGGTGCAAAGGCACTTTGGAAAAACTTTCACAAAAGGAGCATTTCAGAGAGGCAGAGCCTCTCAGAAGGTTTGCCAATCTGCCTAAAACTATGCCCAAACATTGTGCAACAATTTTAGAAAAATGTTCTTTGATGTAAAATTTTCTCCTAAAACTCCAGCAGCTGGTCTCCTCACTTCTCAGGTGTTTACAGACGGTTGTTAAAAGAAGAAAGGATGCACACAATAATAAATTTCACCCTGTTCTAACTTTTTGGAGCTGTGTTGCCATCAAAATAAGATCATATTTTCCATTTAATGGCAAAATGTATTTGTTTCTGATAGCTGTTTATACTTTATTAGGAATAAAATATGGGTTTATGAGATTTATAAACCATTACATTTTGTATTTATTTATGTTTTACACAGTGCTCAACTTGTGTGGTGATTTTCATCACCGTGAAGTTGTATGCATTGTCATATATTCCATAACAGGAAATAAGGTACAGATATAAAAAGCTGTTTGGTAGCAGCTATGTTAAGTGTATCTGTTATTCCAACTGTTGTGCTTTATGTTAATTGACAGGACTTTCGTTGTAATGTTTGCTCTCTTATTGGAACTATATTCCAGTGATTTTTTTCTCAACCAAAACAAGGGACTCTTTCCAAAGGACATGACTTAAAAGGACCCATCCTTCTGTGAGGAAGCATCTCATGCATAGCACATTATGCTTAGTAAAGACAACATAGTTAAGCTCAGTTAGCCTAGCATTATGCTGGCCTAATACTTTGCCTAATACCTAGGATAAAAGGAAAAACATCACCAGACTAATCCTAACGTTACACTGTCAACAGTCATGTGGGTTTGTGGTTAAAGTAGAAAAAAAAAATTGTATATTTTATTTAAAAAAAAGGAGGTGTCAGGGATTTCTAGAGCAGTTTTGTAAATGCAATGCTAAAATGGTTAAATATTATTAAATTCACACTAGCAAATTATGTCTGTGACATCAATATATCTGAGAAAACTTACTGCGACTGTGTAATTTGTTTGAGCATCAATTGCATCCCTCAGCCTTTTCATTTTCTCTGAATCCTGTCGGAGAGGTAAAAATGACAAAAAGAAATAGAATTTTGTTTTGTCAAAGACACAGACAGTAAATCAGCTTCTATTGTTCATAGATCCATCAAATCTGCAGGGAGATCATCTGTTTAAATTGAGAGACTGGGTTTGGCACTTCGAGCTGGGTAGTTGCACCTGTTTCATTTAGCAATGAGCTGCAAGGTGGGAGTTAGTAATTGGGGTGAAAGTGAGAAAAATGACTCACACTGAAAGTTGTTCTCTCATCTGTCATGGACTTCACAAAAGCCAGGGCCTCAGGAGTGGCTGAACGAATGTTATCAACCCGACCTTCTTGGAAACGGCGAATTGATGCACTCTCGTATGTGGACACAAGCCTTCCCCTGCATCTGACAGACATGAAATGAAAGGATGTGCTGAAGGCATGACATTTCCATTGTACAGACTTGATTTCAATACACTGTAAATGTTGTGTAAAGAATATAACTTACTTGTAAAATGCAAGTTGTAAGGCAACTTGAATAAATGCATCTGGACTCATCTTCTGCTTTTTGATAAATTCTTTTCCGTAAGTTGCAAATTTGAATACGTCCATGTCAAGATTATTCACCAGCCTTAAAAAAAAAAAAGAAGTATCTGTTGTTATTTTGATATTATTTGTAAATATAGTTATGCATTTGTTTGCTGGTGTTGGTCTTGCCTTTGGAGCCGATCTCCAGATGCTTTTAAGAGTCCTTGGATGGGGGGATTGCATTTCCAGAGCAACCTTCTTGGAGGGAGAAGATCTCTCACCGTTGTGGACTTAGCTATGTTGGAGGGACTTCCTGTTCTATACAATAACAATAGTTTTGTTTCCCACAGGATGAACCTCAGTGGAATTCATTGACATGAGTATTATTGGAACATCATGCTGACTTACATATATTTCATCAAGTACTCAGAGCACTGCACCAGAACTATTCCCTCAAATGGCGAATGCTCACACACCACCCCACATATCCCATCCATTCCTACAACAAACTGGGAGAAGGTGGAATTAAGTAAGTGAAGTTAATATTCATCAAGGATCGCAGTGCCTGGGATAAGATCCTACCTGCATTGACTTGTCATACCAGCGGTTTGCACCGTTTTTTCTCATGTCCACCACCATGTAACATCAGCAAGGCCCTGTTGGTATCACTGGGCTGGAGACCACAGGGTTCATCCAGACACACCACACATACACAGCTCTCAATCAGGGCCAAAGAATCCCGGTTGGTTTGTTCTGGATACAGGAGGTAGGTAGATTACAGATTACTCATCTAAAATTTGCGTAGAGTTGGTTAAAAACTTTAAAAGTGGGCAGGAGGGAAACTGAAGTTGCTGAGAGACCTTTGGTTAGTGCTTCTCTTGCTTGAGCCCATTCTGTCCTCCCATCTGACGTCAGAATACCAATGGGGGGAGTCTCTCTTCAGCGTTTTCAGACATTTTCACGATCTTCTCCAGCTGGTGGAAGATCTCTATCTCAGTGAGCTGCCTGCCGTTTGCCACTATATCCAACACGAAAAACTGGTGAGAAAAATAGATTTCAGCGATCGCATGTCATAGAACTAATTATTTCATCACCTGCAAGACACATGATGCAACTTTTGTAGGGGATGATGCTGAAATGTGTCCTTCCCATCAAGTCCAAACTTTATTTAAACAGCTGAGATGATATAGAAATTAGCTATAATGATAATGACTAAAAATGGCAAATTTGTTCCAAAGACAACTCCTCAGCTCTCAACGATTAAAGATGGAACTCCAGGTAGCTTTCAGACAAAGTGGAAGATTTAATCAGCTGTAATCACATTAACTCATTTCATCTCCATAGAGATGGACCTTCATATGCAGGAGATTGATGGCTCCTTGGACCATTTCCAGGTGAGAACAAATGTTGGTGTTATGGGATTAACACATTTGTATGAATGATGAACACCAGTCAAAGCTCACACACTTTGATGAAATGACTTATAAATGGGCACAAATGCCAAACTGGACTTAGGCTGGCTTGAGCAGGGGCAAATCTTTATCAAAATACTCCTCACAAAATGTAGCAAAGGTTACATAAAGCTGATGTTAAATCAGATCAGAAGATCAGTTACATTAAAAAAAATGTTGATTTCTTTTTCATTTGGACCAACCGATCTAACATCCCTCATTCACTTTGTGCCTTCCCTTTCAACTTGATTTTTAGAAATGTGTAATGTGTCCACAAGACCCCAGAAAAATTCAAAGACATATTTTGGATATGATCTTTTTAAGTTTGCCTGTGTGAGCAAAAGTGATCATTTGTGTAGATCTACCAATATGTCAACAATCACTTGTGTTTTACTGAACTGGGTTGAAAAAGATCTGCAGAATATATCAATAATTTGCATAATGAGGTCCATATAAAACAAGTAATGTATTACTTACACTATTGAATGTAATGTAGGTCGAACAACACCCACCAGAATTTCAATAAATAGCACAAAGTAGAACCATCATGTATTTAAATTTGGATTGAATGTGAGTTGAATATTTGGGAGACTTATGTGATTGGAGAACATCCAATGTTTTCTGAAATTAACACTTTGGAAAGTATCATAATAAAATGTCAAACCTTAAAGGTGACATGTGAAGACACTTACTGGCTGAATAGAATCAGTAAATGTATTAATACAGCTATCAGTGGACACTGTATATAGTAAACTTAAATAAGTGGGTGTAGCCAAAGGGTGGATGGGTGAATATATATTATATTTGTAGGACCTCTCACCTGAAACAAACAGAAAACAAAAACAAAAACAAAAACAAAACACTGATGCTATGTTTGCCTAATCTGTTATATGCAGACATTATTTCTCAATACTCAAGTGATGCAAAATCAAAACTTTGCTATCAGGAGCATAAACACAGGTGCAGATAATACTTGTTTTACTTTAAAAGAGTAATGATATCTTAAATGATATTTGTACTCAGGTTTTTAAAAGGTTGTCCATATGGTTCCTGTAAAAAAAAACTGTTTTGTTGCAATTTTTTTTCAAAGAAATATTAATGATGACAGATTATTGAGATGCAGAAAGGGTTGATGAAATAGCTATGCCATGTGCTTAGTCAAATTTCTATAATTTTTTCATTTTCTATCTTTCCTTCTGTCTTTAATTCCATATTTATTTCAATTTCTCTATTTATTCATATACACTACTCACAAAAAGTTAAGGATATTTGGCTTTTTGTATAGTGTCAGAATAAATCTAAAATCCACTACAACCTTTTCAGGGGAACTGAATTAAACTTTCTCTAAACTTTTCAATGCACATTTACATTGTTCAATGGTTAAATATTTATTCTGCATCATTCTGTTCTCCAAAAACCAAAAGTTGAATATCCCTAACTTTTTGTAGGTAGTGTATTTATTCATTAATATGTTGAATAACTGTTAAACAGCATCCGTGATGACATTTTTCAGGTATTTACTTTGTGGTAAGCTTGCGTATCTTTGATATTTTGCTCAGTTTTAAATATTCAAATAGACATGTGAACATCTCTAGATAGCTTTATGCTTGCCAGCTTCATGGATCTGTTATCCCAGCAGGCAGTAAAAGTCTGTGAGATAACCAAAATAAGGTGCAGCATACTGAACATAAAGATCAAATATTTGGTTAGCTTGTTGGGATTTATCTCCATTCATTTGGAAAAAACATTATACAATTACATGTTGTTCCTTGTTAAGCTCTGTTTGATGTTCAAATTAGGCATTTTCTTTTAATCTGATGAAGAAAGGTGATCAAAACTGAATATAAGATTTAAACATTCTTTCAACCTCTCATGGTTTCTCTGGAGAGAGCGCAGTCTTCATTAAGAAGTGTGATGGCATGTGAAAAGCCTCAGCGCCTGGCATCCTGACCTGGTTCTTGCATGCCACAATTATGTGCTCTGGCGCTGAAGAGACTGCATTCATGTGGACTTTCAGCATGTCTGTCTTTAACCCTGGGTAGCGGTACGAAGTGAAGAGACGGTAGTACTGCTCCATGCACAGAGGAGTCCCAGCTAGCTGGCCTCGAGCGAAATCCACTGGCAGTGCTCGCCTGAGAGACATGATTACACACACCTGATTACCTCTGACTCATTATTAAGGTTTATAAGTTAAATCCATAGTGGTTGCAGGGTGGCAGGTAATCACTTATAGACTGAACTCACACGTCAATGAGAGCCTTGTACTCCAGCACTCCTTGGATGAGACGAGCAGCAAATCTTAAAAGAGTGAGAAGAATTAAATTTTAAAGAGAAAGAAAAAAAAAAAACGCTGTAAGACACTGAACATACAAAGCAGGCTGGCCGGTGACCATAATTACATATACTCCCATCCGTCAAAAAACTAACAGTAATCACATCATGGCGAATTACTAGGCTACAGTGAGGAAGCTGTGTGTGTTTGTGTGTGTGGGAGAGAGCTAGTCTGTGTATATGAGTGGGCAGTGTGGGCAAATAGGGAAAACACAGCGCCTTGTCAGCTCTTATGTTGTATGTCATTTGTCTCAGTGTTATTACGTTCAAAGCCAGATCAATACAAAGGAGGCAGCCGCAGCCCACCACACCCCTAAATGAGGCCTGACTAGCGGTCTCTGTGGAGAGTTTGGCCCTGTCACTCCCAATCTAATAAGTGGCTGTGTCAGTAGATTACCAGCTGCTTGGGGTGCTCTGGAAATATTCAGTTAGCGTGGTTCGAGCTGACAAAAGCTAATGCTAAGTTACAGAGCTGGATGGATCGGTGTAATGTCTGGTGCACCATGACTCATTTAATAATAGGCATGACTGTAATTCAGATCTTAATCTGAGCCTCTGTTTGCTGAGAAGAACATAAACCCTGTCAGCAGCTAAAGAGCTTAAGATATATATTGTCTGTTATCGTGAGATTTATTCAAACACAAGAATGCACAACAATTTTACAAAACATTAAATCAACTTTCTAAAGCACTTCAGTGTGCACTGTAAACTGTTTGAATTGTGCTGCAGATTTGTTCTTCCATCGCAGTTGCATATTTCCCAAAGTCCCCTTATAGTTCTTTGTAATTCATGAAAAAATGAGTTGCAACTATTAAGTTTGTGGTTTTAAAAGGGCAGGTGCCCACAGAATATTAGCAGTGGAAAGTGGGTTTAAAGCAGAGCTTTAAAAATGAACAAAAAAAGGAACAATTCAAAAAGTTCAAAGTCTCTTGCTTTTCTGAGTCTTGAGTGAGAGAAATATTCTCTGTTATTTGTCAGGTGGATCCTGGTAAGTTGATTTGCCATTTTTGTCATTTTCTAAAAGTTTTGAGGGGAAATAAAAAGTAATAGACAAATTGCCAGTCAAAATATTTATTACATTTATTACATTCTGCTTTCTTTTCATGGGTTACATAAGAGTAATATGCTTTTTGTGAAATAATCCACCCAGGCCTGAATTTTTTAATCTAAAGTTTACATGGTTATAAAGAGCTGTGAAAATGGATTCATTTTTTTCTTTTTATCATTAAAATATTGGAAGAAGCTTCCAGTTTGATTTTCTTTGTCTTTAATGACACAATTCTGGTGTTTTACCTAATGCGGGTTTATCAGAAAGAGAGGAAAAAGTTCAATGTTTACACATCAGCAGAACCAAATGAGCAGCACATACCTGAGGGCATCTTTATAATCTCCAAATGTCTGCTTTGGAAACACCATGGCAGGGCTGGAGTTGACCGGTAAGGCCAACCTATTGTTCAGGTACATGTCCTCAAGCCAGTAGTCATAGACCTGAATGTAAACACAGGGACATGTTGGGAGTGTTGCTTTAAGCATTTTGGACTCTGTTATTACTTTGAGAGTAAAAAGCTGTGGGAAATGGAGCAAAAGAAACATTGCAGTGGATCATCTACCAGATGAAAAAGGAGAGTGGGAGTGTGATAGATTTCACTGCGTTGGATGGGCTTTGGACTTACCAGTCACCCAGATGGAGGAAGACAGACTGAGGCTCCATAAATCTTCATCAAGTGTAATATGTTTTACTTTTCAACCGTTATCAATGTGTAATATATATTTTTGTAAATTTATCATCCTCTTTAACACAAAAATGTCAGCAAGTCACTAAAACATGTTATAAAAAAGTCATTAAAAAATTTTTTATTTAGTTATTTTGTTTTTTAAATTGACAACTAACCAAAGATGTAAAACACATCTGCTTCTTCATTTGAACAAATACAAGAAATCTTTAATGAATGAAGGGAAAACTTTTCCCACAGTGTAGAGCTCATAAACTAAGCAGCAGTGTTGTTTATCTTTAATATCTCTGAAATTACCCAGTTGGTTGTCTTGTCTCTCCGCTCCATCAGCTTCTTCTGCAGGATTTCTCCAACACCTCCAGGAGCCCCAAACTTCTCAACAATGGCCTTAGTCTTCTTAAACTGCTCCTCCTTCACCAGATGCTGGACACACTTCAAGTAAGTGTCGAGGGTTTGTTTCAACGGAGGCACAGGGACCTTTGGCAACACCTTATAAAGACACAACTCAGAAATAGTGATGGAAGGACAACAACGGTTCAACATTTGGATGCCTTTCTCCTTATCTGGAGTTCATTAGTAAAAGGGTAATTCCTTTGCATGTATGGTTAATCCTTTTTATCCTTTTTTTATATCCTTATAGCCCAACTTAATAATTTATCTTGGATGCTTCAAGGCATGTTTGAAAATTAATTCCACCACCTCATGGGTATTGTTGGAAAATGCAACTTGATTATCTTTTCTGTCTGATGTTGGGTGATTTGCATACTGACTGCTGTTTGAGAGGCCAAGATGTTAATATTAATAGGTTCAGGGCAACTGTAACAGAAATTGTGGCAGTAAGTTTGTCCAATTTTGCAGGTGGCTTTACATCATTGAAGAAGGGAAAAAATCAAATTAAATTCCTCACCACTCATATGACAGTGCAGCAATTACTATGTTACTACTACTACTATTACCACTATTATTATGTTAAAACCTGGATTGCAGCATTAAATGGCTCCTCTAAAGGGGTTTATGCTATCATTACTGCAGAAATTAATATGAATTAAAATGTTAAAAATGAAAACGAAAGGCCTGCTGTCCATTTTTCACCCCTAGCGGTGAGTCAGGGTAAGTACAGCTGTAGCGCTGTCCGTGGTGCTGAAATGCAGCCTGCCTCGCAAACTTCAGCACCACGGACAGGAACACAATGCAGTGTATGCGGAAAGTAAATTAACAGAATGAAGGTAACTACTTTAAACCAAAGTGACATGTTTCGTACTTGGCTGACTTGGTCTCCTGCCGCCTCTTTCTTCAAGATTGGCATGCTTGCAGTCCAGTCCAGTCCAGTCAATGGAAAATTATTAGGAAACCCTCTAAGTGGGTTGGAGTTCAGCCGTCCCTCCTTTGAAGCATGGTGAGACATTTGAAAGAGGACAGGAAAGGAAAAAAAGACGCAATAAATAAAATTAGGCCCATTGAGAAATGCGGCTACATATGCTGTCTGAGAGTGAGCCAGTTCGCTTCCATTCATCACTTTGCAGACTAATGCAATTTGCTGCCTGTCCTTGAATTCCAGCTGCGCCCCATGCTCACCACTGCAAGCAGATATGCATCTTTAAAAAGTCATTTCTATCTTTTTGTCATTAATCTATTAGCTGAAAGGGACCTAAAAAGTACATGGTCATTTCTTTCATTTCTGATTTAAAATGACAAATTATTACACAATTAATGCTTTTTTTTTCAATTTTAGATCAGCCTTTATTACCAGGTGGAAGTAGTTTTTAATTAAAAGTAGAAAAGTAGTAGGTATCATCATCCTCGATTCACAGCAAAGACGCTTATTAATAACTCTAATGATTAACACAAATTTCCTGTTACTTTTCTTCTTTTTGATATGTCCTTTTTTTTAGTGAGAAAGAGTAGCCTACTTACCTGATAGTTGCAGAACTTGAGGTCAGAGAAGTGTGATGAAGTTGCTTCCCACGCCCACGTCGTGAAAACCCATGATTTTAAGGTAAAGCTCCGTGTGGGCGCTGGACTGCTACCCTGTCCTCACGCCTCGCCATAAGGCTGCAACTTCACATTAAAGCGCGGCTGGAAAGATGCTGAAGGTGTTTGAGTTTACCTACCCCCTTGAGGCAAGAAAACTCCTCCCATCGAAATCCATTCGCGGAACATGTTATCTGACAGCTTGCTTTACCTACCCACCACCCCCCCCTCCCATATCCGATTGTAATTTTGATATATAAAAAAGGCTGACAGACGTTTTTTTGGTGTGTCAGTCAGAGGTCCTGCTGTGGCCCTGTGGGTCGACGGAGATGACACATGTGGCGCTTTTCTGGTTTAGTTTTCCGAAGAGCGCCTCATTCTTGTTTTATACAAAATTGGACGCACATTGTGTGGACAGCACATCTGTTATTCTGATGCTTTCTGAAATGACTTAATCGGGATTTTTCTGGTTTTTATAATGTGATTTGTGTTCTCTGCTGCTGTCTGCTTATGAGAAAACAGTAACCTGTTGAAATAAAAACTCAAAATTTTACTTTTCCCCTTTTAAAAAAACGACCCCCACCCCTTTTTTTTAGCTACTCATAAAGAAACCCAAACCCTCATTTCTGATCATGGTGTGTTGATTTTTGAAGCGCAAATATCTTTCTCATATGAAATAAATAACTTCCACTCATATTTATTTGTTCATTTTATTATGATCGTCATTCGTTTGGAATGAAAGTGAAGTCACCACCGTCACACATATCCAAACAGATTTAGTAAAACGACCACTGTTAAATTTAATACAGATTTTGTTCATTTTAAGGAGTCTGACTTCATTGACTACGTCTTGACAAAAATGTTCCGTACACACGCACTCACCGGCACACGCGCGCACACACATACACAGTTTATAGAGGTCCACGTAAACAATTTACATTGTGCATATATCCACATATGTACAAATCCATTTATTATAATACAATTATTTTCAAACAACGAAAATAATACCAAACAGGCCCACAAAGTGAAATTAATTCAACTGACAAAAAATTAGACAAGCCAGAAAAGAATGAATGAAACAGGCCTTTGATGTGCACGTAAAAAATGTTTTCTCAGACTAAAAAATATAGGCTATTTTGTGTAAGGGAGGGAAATGTGCTGTTTATAATTGGTCCCACAAAATCTTGTACGCACATTTATCTATTTATATCTTTTAATATAATACTCAATAATACACACAAATTCAACAATTGCTGATAAATCTCTCACAAAACTCCAGTTATACGTCCATAACAAACGCCACATAGACTTGTTCGACACAATAAAATCACAGTGAATATAAAAGAAAAAAAAATCAACTTTGGAAAACGGGTCACACAATCATGATTTTGGTGATTGGGTGTTTATATTGCACATCGGTACTTACATAAAAGTTTATATCACTAGATAAGAGTCTGCCTGCCTATTTCAGGCTAGAAAACTCCGCTGGGGAATGCTTCAGATGGCGGTCAGAGTGTAAACGGTCTAAGTGTACTCCGGACCGGACGACTCCTCTGACATGGACCGCTGTGCTTTAAAAGGGTCGAACCCATTTTCATCTACTGGCAGACAATTTCCTGCCGAACTATAGCCCTTCTTCTTCGATCTCCTCTCTTCCATTTTGATAGTGTCATACAGCCCCTGCGGAGCTTCGTCTAACAGGTTATCTCTCTCTGAGTAAGACGGTTTCATTTGGCACACGTTGCGCAGCAGCAACAGGGCTGGTGCGTAAAGCACATTGACGAGACCCATCCCCAGATTAAGTTGCACAAATCCAAGAGTGTGCACTATTTGCCCGGCTACAATGGGACCCATTGCGTATGCGACAGAATATGAAATATCTGCAATAGCATAAACGCTACCGTAAACAGAAACGTGACGCACGTCAACTAAAAACGCAAGTGTCGGCAGCAGGGCAGTGTCGACCAGTGCAATGCCAAAGCAAATGCCGCACAGCGGGGCGATAAGCTGCCCGAAAGTTTTGCATGCAGGAACTGTGCAGGAGCTCGCACCTATGATAACCATGCCTAAAGCTCCGTAGAACCACTGCAAATGTGGATTTTGTGCTGCTAATTTGACTGTTATGTACACACCGAGGACATGAGGGAAAAAGGCTGGGAGCCAGGTGAGTCCCATTTCCCACTGAGAGGAGTGCATGGTGGTCTCCATCCAGTTGGCTATGGTGGGCTCTAGAAAGGCAAGGGGGATGTTGGCCACTGTCAGCGCCCCAGCTACCACAGCTATGTAAGGATCAATCATGAGTCTGTATATGGGGGTACCGACTGGCATGTTTTCTCTAGTCCTGTTGGAGAACGGCTTGATCACGGTCAGGAGCAGAAAGCCGTCCGCCAGGCAAATGCAGGCGAGCACAATAAAGGGCACTCTCTTGCCCACAAACTCATACAGGACGCCCCCGAAGGGAGGTGCTACCAGACTCCCGAAAGAGATAAACGCCAGAGCAATGCCGAGCGCCTTGCTCCTCTCTGCTTCCTCCGTGTATTTGTCGGCTATCATCGCGATCCCAGATGTGTCCGCAAAAGCAGACCCCAGACCCTGCAAACTTCTGGCCACAAACAGGGTGATATAATTCTCCCCGATAGCAAATATGCAGGTGGACACGAACATGACAGTGAGTCCAATTAAAAGAGGGATGTCATATCCGACCCGGTCTATGAAAGTTCCGGACAGTGGGTTAACTAAGAGCTGTAGGATGGCTTTAGATGCAAAAAGTACTCCTATCTGGACGTCTAAATTGTCCTTGTTGCTTTTGTCTTGACTTGTGCTGTTGGCTGAAGAGTTTGGGTGCATCACTATGTGGACGTGCTCTGACTGCTCATTCTCCAGATCAGCAAGATAGTCTGGAATAATTGGCACGATTACCATGTAGAGCATATTGTCCAGCAAGAGAGCAACGCAAACAATCACTAATATGATCCGCCTTTGCTGGTGAGGATCCTTCATTGCTGTTCCTAGCTGTTTGGTTCTTTGGCCCATCTCGGACAGTTTTACGGCGGCTGATTTCGCCAGCCCGGACGATCCTCCTTCAGCATCCATTGTGTGCTTTTCGTTTTTGTTGTTGTTGTTCTTTAAAAAGTGATTTTTTAAAAAGTACTTGTGCTTCTCCTGTCTTCTGCCGAAGTCTCAACACCTCAGAGTCATTGGTGTTTTCTCTACGTCGATAAAATGCTTTCCGTCCTCACCTCGCCTGTGCGTAAAGGGAGAGGCGCAGAGGAACTTGGTTGCTTCATCGGTGAAGATGGCTTTCCTCAGCTTCCTCAACTTGTCCTTGGCTCAGCCTCATCCGATGCTGTTTCATGATCTTTCAAGACGTGACGTGGCGAAAGCGTATAATTTCTGCACTTCGCAGAGGTTTGTGCCACTATTCTTACATGGCAAAGTCTTTGTTTGGAAAGATTTTCGTTACTTATTAGCAACACTTACTCTTCGACGCTCAAACGATCTCACCCTTGTCTTCATCCCTTCTATCACCTGTGGCACTTTTCCGCTCTGCGCCGAGACCACGAATGACTTCGTGGCCATTGGTTCACATTAACCCGCAGGTTCGGCGCTATTTTAGTCCCTTTTTTTGTCTCTCCTTTTCATCCAGCGCTGTGACGCATCACCAGCTTGCCCCCAAGTGGATCCCTTCGCCACTTGCCTCCTTTATGCTAATCTCCAACCACAGCAGCGATCACCTCAACCAATAAGAGCCTGTGAGGACGACAAGAACGAAGAAGGGGACAAAAGACTTTCTTTGGTCCAGAATGTGGTTTTTGACCAGTTATTTTAAAAAAGAAAATTCTATATTTAGACTTATTCGGTCATTTATTAACTCAAAAGTCAGTTGAGAAACGGTTTTAAAATAAATGTGTCCGATATTATCCTTAGCACAAAATGCATTCAGCAGACGAATAAAGCAAGTAAAATAATGTTAATCTAAAGAAAACTTACAATAAGCAACAATAAGCAGCATATTGGCGTCTCGTTGTGTTTTAAAGATATTTCGCAACAGTGCCAGTTTTTGACAAAACATTTAAAGGCAAAACATAAAATCAAACCAATAACTCCATTTGAAAATTATATGGAAAGTTGCACAGGAGTAATATTAACTTGGATTGTCTTGTCTTAATGAATGTGTACCAGACAATTATTGGAGCCGCTGATGGAGATTTCAGCACCACTGCACAGTGGACAGCTCTCGCCAATAAATTATTTATCTATTTATTTGTTTAATCGATTCTTAAAATGTAGTCCAAATCCCAGAGTCTGACAAAAACTGTGTTTAAAATGCTTGAATTAATTTGGCTTCTTTTTAGATTTAAGGCTGAAAAGTGCACATTAAGACATCAGCGACACCTGGTGGTAAAAATAAACAGCTACATTCCAAAGCAATAAGTAAATCTGACACACCGGATTTTATAACCTACTTTTATAACATTATAACCCTTAAGTTAATCAAGATAACCAAATTTAATTAACCTAATTAAGTTATTGAATATTAACTTTGGTTAGTCTTAATTGACCAAAGTCTATTAAAGTACCCACTTTTTTTATTTTATTTTTTTTACAATAACTGAATCCCAGTATCTTTAAATGTTTGATTGCTATAAATTTGTCTTCCATAAAATTTAATTGCAACTTTAATTTATTCTATTCTATGTGAACTGTTTTCCAAATAAATATATCACAATCAAAATAAAATTTTAGTAATTTTCTGTGCTACTATGACAAATGGGAGCTATAACCAACAGTAACAATTAATCACGCAATAAAAAAAAATAGAAACACATTAGAATAATTATAATAGTAATAATAATAATAGAAAATGAAAGAATAATCATAATAAAACACAGTTAAAAATAATATAGAAACATGCATTAAATTTCAGAGTAAGGGCAAAATGCACAAACATTGTGATGACAGAAAAAGTGCTGAAGTGACACTAGGTCCAAATTCAGGTTGAAATTTCAGCAGTGTGACGTAAAATGGTATAAAACTGATGAGGAATCTGGTGGTGTTCCATGTAATATTTCTTAATCTTTTGCCTAAACAGACTTAATCTAAGTCTGTGAAGAGGACATGAAGGTTACAATATTTATACCCTATTTGACAGCAAATCTGAGATGCTGCAGGGGCAGGGGGACATCTATGATTATTTTCAGCTCATATCACCCCCCTTTCAGGAAACTTCTTGTCTGCCAAACTGGGGCTGGTGTAGCAAGTTAACATGCAATTTCAGATTCAGATTCAGTTCATTTTCATGGCAAAGAGGGACTTTGCAATCAATTTCAGTCCATCTGAGCAGCAGACTTTGTGAAAATCAATACTTGTGTCATTCTCAAACATTTTTGACATGGCTGTATGTGTAATAGGCTTTCTTCCAACAGATGTCATCTCACTAGTTTAGAGGCCTCGGTGAACCGCTCAGACTTTCTGAGCAGTTTAAACAAGAGTCATGCTGGGCAAGGCTGTTGCCATGAAGGGGGGAGGGTAATTCAGGTGAGATGGGAGGTGTGACTTATATTCTACCAGCAGAGGGCAGTAAATACTTGCAAATAATAATACAACCAGCCTGAGCACATACTTTAAAGGGATACCGTGTAACTTTTGATCACTAGGGGCACTATTATCCTGTAACTTAACCTGTAATCTACTATTACTTACATAAGGGTAATGTTTAGGTCAAAAGTTAAACAGTATCCCTTTAAGGTAGTAAACACCAAAGTGCAAAACACGGGAGTGGAACTGGTTTTTTTTTCTTTTTCTTTTGGACACAAGACAAAAACCCTGCAGAGAAATTAGGAATATTTATAGGCTATTAGTTGATAAAAAAGCCATTTTCTCCACTTACATTTGCAGCAGTTTAACATTTCTATTTAGTCCATTATCATCAGCTGGAACATCTATTTATTTGTTCATTCATTTATTTAGTACGTGTGTGTTCTTGGGCTATGTTCAAATGGGCCCCTATAGATATGTCTACATTTCTATAAATGTATACCTCTAACGCAAAGTTTATATTACTATCAAATTCCTACACCAGCTAAAAACAAGCATATAAAAGTCAAAGCATGCTGCATTTGCTACGTGCATATTTTTTTCTGTGACTTGTTGCAGTGGTTTTAAAACAGTTGCATGTATTGGGCACTCCTCTCAGCAGTGTGCTCAATGGATTATCTGCAACAGAAAAGGCAGCATGACTACACCCATAGGAGGATTAACACGCTACAGGAAATAACTGCCCAATTTCACTAATGACTAAGGCTTTGCTCTACTGCAGCTATTACGTAAATCCTTTTTTACATTACGGTCTTATATTGCGGCAATGCTAATGCTTTTATAAAAATACATCTATCACATGAGTGACATTGAAGACATGTGACTGCATAGATAATCTCAGCTAGCTCATTATTATATGTTGGCAGAATCAAGAGTTTCAGCTCGAGCCTCTGGGTCAAATTAAGGAAGACGATTTGGCGTCTGACATGAAGACAGTGTGGGAGAGGAGTTTAATAAGTGAGAACAAGAGAAAGGCTGCATGGATGTCTAATGATGCAAATGGGATCTAATCCTTTGGAAAAGATGCCATAAAAATCCACAAATGTGCCACTTTTTTTTTTTTTACTCACTCTGGTGTATTGAAATGACATTTTCAACTATGCTGACCTAAAAACCAGAATTCAAGAACGGATGCCTTTTTTCCAATCTGACCTGTGAGCTGTAATGTGTAATGTTTAAGGATTAACTATGACCTTTGTTTCTTTTCCAGAGCTCTCACCCTTGTCCTGGATTGCCTTCTGCACAAGTTAACACACTCATTACTTTAGTATCATTTGTGGAAGGCTTTTGTTGTGCAAATCCTTCATCAGCACTGGCCCAAAATAATCAGTAAACAAGAGGTGTTTAATGTCTGTGTCCAAGAGGGATTTTACATTTTGTTGCTTGAACTGTAAAAGAAAAAAAAAATCAGCTATCATCCTCACATTAAAGAAGCTTTGTGAATCTATCTTCTGATTTTCTTCTATTTCAAACAACGCTGAAAGAAACTGCTACGCGTTCTAAGCTTTAGAATAATAAAATGAAGCTGGATTGGCCTGTTTTGTAATCCTAAATGGTTGTGTAAATTTAAATCAGTGGCTCTAAGTTTGATAGGATATAGAATTAACTGTGTTGTGACAGACAGTGTAGCACAGATAAATATTGACAGTGAGATAGACGGTATATTGTGCAATGCCTGGGATGCATCAGACAAACTTCTGTGTTTTTATGTTTGAAAATAAATAAGAACTGTGGATGCAAACCATTGGTAGCCAGTAACACAAAATCATATGAGCTAACTTCAAAGCTATAAAATATTCCTATGAAATGTGGTGATTATTGAAGTGATTTTGAGCAGTGATTTGGAAAGTGAGTTGGTGCTGCATTTGCACCAACCAGAAAATAATGAAAAATCAATTAATGAAAAAAAAAAGAAAAACAAATCATAAATATTTTTAAATTGTGGTGCAAAGAAAAAATGGCCTCTATTATTATTTAAGCATTATTATTTATGATCGTTCCTTTATCAAACTCTCCCTGACAGTGCAAAAGAAGTTTTGAATTAAGGCCATCATATTATTAAACTATGATGGCAAAAATAGTGACAATAACTGAAAAAATGAAATAGGAATAAAAGGTCTGAAGTTATTTTCTAGAGCTTGATGTATTTAATTAAGCTAGTGTCACAAGAGCAACCACTTAACTAACATCTCTGGGTTTAGCAGGTTTGCTTCTAAATTTGATGAATTTAATTAATTTTGTTTCATTAACTTAATTAAATTGGTTAAATTGGTTAAATTAATCAAAGAGAGGTGTAACATTTGTTTGTAGAAAGAAAAATCAGCATCAGATCTTAGGACATTATTGCTGCCTGGGTGGAGTTGCATTTGAGGAACTCTGTTTATTAGGCATAAATGTTTTCTCTCTATCAAAACAACCTTTATACCTTAACTCCGCCACGCTGGGCAGTTCTAGTCTAAATCCCTACTCTACTGAACGAAACAGGTCGAAGCCAGATTTACTTATTCCCTACAATGTGTTGGAGGCTTAATGAGGCTTAATCTGTGTGTGACAACTTCTTCTCTTCTCTGTGAATGTGTTGCTGCAGTTTCCGTCCACAGCTTTGACCAAATTAGATCACTGGTCCACACAGACGCTTGCCATCAGCAGTCAAACAGACTGCTGCTTCCAGGAATATGAAGCTAATCTGTTGGATTCTTCAGACCTTCCTGAGATAATCCCTCATGACCACAGGTGAAAGAGCAGAATTTTGAGGAAGGATGCGAGTGTATCCAACATGTGATAACCACTAATGAGCAGCTTGCTCATGTGCTGGAGGGATATTTAACACTGAGGAGTCAGCTCCAGAACAGAACTCCTGAGTCAGCTTCTCATTAGGAAAGTTACTGTTTTCCAAATTCAGCTTCCTAATTTACTTCCAGCTTCTTTGGGACAGTTTATAAATAAATAATAATAAAAAAAGTACACAGAGCTGCAAAATCATAATGATGCTGCTAACATTAGCTAAAAAAAACAATGTGCAACTCTGAGCTGAAATTGATGGTAAAGTCGTCATTTTGGTAGGATTTTGTCAAAACCTACAGCAACAGTAACTGTAAATCCCTGGGTGCTGCATCAATATTCCTAATTTCAAGGTGATCAAGTTTTGAAATAATTGATGAGTCTAGAAAACATTGAAGGGTCACCAAAGTTTGAAATCCATGAATAACTGCCCATCCAGTAGAAGCAGGGTTGTCTCTGTATAGAAATAAATCCTTATTTTGAGTTAATTCAAGGCTGATTATGAACTATGAGGATGCAGCCACGTTTCTGACTGGCTTCATTTTCTGAAGCGAGTCAAAGGCAATCCGGACTAACCCTGCGTGACAGCGCCTCATTAAAGCCTGCTCCTCTTCTGTTAAGATGAGCCAACATTAAAATTAGCAGGATCTTAATTGCTGACCTGAACGTTGAGGTTAGTGTGACGGGAGACGTTGTCTCAGAGTAGGCTAGCTGTAGCTGCTAAACAGTCAACTCAGAAATGACAGCTTTCTATGTGTCCTTCAGAAAAAAGGAATAAGGACGAAGCAGAATATAAACAAGGGAAAAAAAGTAAAGGAGCAAAAGATCAGTGTCAGCAGAGATTAAAACCGCCCACACTGCTGTGGTCTGAGCTAACAAATGTTTATCTTTAGGTCTTCGATGGCTGTTGAGACTCCTTTAACAAGTCTTGCAAGACAGTGGTCTTTCCATTTAATGTGTATAAAGTGTATATGCAGTTTCTCTTCACTGGGAAAATGCTTTGCTTTGTCTTATCAACACATCAGCACAATAAATATTTAAATAAGAGATGCTGATTGCAAATTTAGATAAAAGAAAAAAAAACCCTCCAACTAACTCATGTATTCATCATGAAAACACTTCAGTAAATAGCTCCTGTACCAAGTATATTGGTCAGGCTTAATTAGTCTCTGGTGCAGCGTAATTGCATAATGGAGTCTTAACACAGTAAATGCTTCCCCCTTTAAATAGAAGTTACATCACTGTCATTAGTCCACCCAACAAAACCACATTTGTTTAAAGGTGCCATGACATCAAATTTCACTTTTCTGGGGTTTTCGGTGTATAATATGATCTATTGTGCACTGATGAGGCCATGTGAATGTCCAGAGTGAGAATCAAAGTTCCTGTTTATGGTCTGTCAGCTTTGTCTCTCTGCTCAGAAACAGTTGAATCAGACAGCAGGCTATCATTCTACGTAGTTCTATCATTCTACGTAATTTAATTGCTCCAATAAGAGCACACTATCAAGTAAACAGCGCCCCCCCCCCCCTCCCCCCCTCTCTCTCCTAACGGTTTATGCACCGTCCGCTCCCCCCTCCCCTCCCTGTCTGATTCAGCTTAGTGTATGGAGCTAGTAGTAACTTCTGTGCAGTCAGGTCTGGATTTTCAAACAAATGGATTTAAAAGAAAACTTGTGCAGCAACACTGAGGGAGGGGGCCACAACCTTGTCATTACCTGTAAGTTTATTTATTTTCTAAATGCTGTCTTGTCTGATAAACGTAGCTCACACTGTCTGAACTGCCCATGTTGCTAGCAGTTAGCCTTTAGCAAACTCTGACCGCAGCTTGACCTAGATTCTCCAAATAAGGTCATAGCGAAATTAGGTGTAGCCAATCAAAATGAAGTCAACGTGGTCTCCGGGTAAAGCTCCATATCATCACTGGACCCAACTGTATTACTGAGGAAGTGAGGTCTGGCGTTTCAAAACAATACTCCGCTGTAAAAAATGCCGTTTTTTTCTTTGGAGTATTTACATATGCAGTAATGCCAACAACATAAACTAGTTTTTAACTGTTATGTCATCACTCCTTTAACCTGTTTGATAATTGCCTCAGACCGCAGGGTCATAAAAGGACATCTCCGGATGCTGTATTGTCACTTGCACCAGTTAAGCTTCTTAATTACAGCAACTCTGCAATTCCCATTGAGAACAGCCTTAAAACAAAGCACACAGAAGACAAGCAGCAGCATCTTTTATTGTGAGTGTTAAATGTGGATGGTGAAGTGCAACCTAGGGACAAGTTGCTGCAGAAAGATTTTTAAAATTGCATCAATCCAGCAGGAGAAGTGGCAGCTCCAAGCAGAAAGGTCATCTTGAGTTTTCACTAATGTCCAAACGGGGTGAGAAAAACCCCTAAAAGCAACCATATGGGCATCTAAATGACTCGATAATATCTACTTTACAACATCTTCAGATGTTATTGTGAGGAACCTCTCATAAGGGAAGATGATGGTCTTTGATTTTTTGCCAGAACATAGTGAGTTTGACCTTATTTTGACTTCTTAATGTCTGGCTCGACTATCTTCTGTCCGGTGAGGAAATGCCAAACGCCACCACGGTAAAACTCATTTCCAAATGAGTACAGAAGAGCATTGAAGAAGGGATTAGTCTTTGCAACAACTGGAAGCACCTAAAAGAGAAAAAAAAAAGCAACAGCAAAAAGATGTTTAAAATCAAATAAAAATTAATAATCTTGAAAAAGAACAGATTATGTCTGAAGTAAAGAAAACTAGTGCTTACCATTCGAAGCTTTGGAGAAACGAGTTTGACGTTCTCAAAGCAGGCATAGATGCACATGAGGACGTATGGGCCCCAGCATGCCAGCATTACTCTCAAAGGCAAACTGGTGTTAAACTAAAACACAAAATCCAGCGTTATAGTGGAGTTATGAATAACGAGAGGTTATAACCAGGAAAAAGTCACGTTTAGTGATAATGTGGAACCCAGTGTCATGGAAATTTGCAAAAAAATGATTCCATTACTGTATATAATAGAGAAAACATAACAGAGTGAGTCTCTATCGGTGTTTGTATTGCACCTAGAACTGCACAAAAACTAAATATTGTAATAAAAAAAACTGGTAACGCATACACCTAAAGTTTGAAGAAAAAAAATAAAACTCTTTTAAATATCTCTAAATATCCTAGTGGGGGGTGTCACGTGACCAGTTTATTACAAGAAGCCTAAAGATGTGGAACAAAGAAAAAGCCTGCACACTTCCTCCCAGCTGCATTATTCCAACGTTGATCACATCAGATCTTCCTCAGGTCAAACTGAGTTTGAGTTTTGACCTGAGGAAGATCTGATGTGATCAAACGTTGGATGCGCTGGAGTAAGTGTGCAGGCTTTTCTTTGATTCCACATAACACAGCAGTAGCCTTGCACCTGGTGATGGCGTATGTCTACGGTTTAAGAAGCCTAAAGATGACATGGTATTTATGGACCAAGTGGCAAATTCTGGTGGAGAAAAGTGAAGCTGATACGAAGTGCGAAAAACTGCAGTTCACCCCTTATTCCACTAGGGTCCGGCTGCAAGACATAGTCAATCCCCACAGACTCTTATAGTAAAAAGTCCAACTTCACAGTAGAAATAAGGGCTGGTTTATAATTGCTGTTGGTGACGCGTCCGCGTACGTATCATGGCTGCCACACGTTCGTAGCGTTCGTTTTGACGGGAGTACACTTGTGTTGACGCGAGGTAACGAGTCCCGTGGACGTGGTGCAATATTGATTTTTTAAAAATTTGATTTTATGATTGTCAACCTCCCCCACTTGCCCTACAGGTGCCTATGGCACTTGCCAGGCCGGCATTGTGAATAAGAATCTTGTTCTTAATGTCTTTGTCTGGTTAAATAAAGGTTAAATAAATAAATAAAAATGGACTTTAACGCTGGAGGTGCTCATGTGTAGAAAAGCATGAACATGAGATCAGAGGTAAATACAACAGTAAGTTGTTTTGAAGAGCATCGCTCGGACTTTGCTCACAACTACTTTATTATGTTTCCTCCTTGTTCCACAGAGACAAACTATATCGCTCGGACTTTGTTCACAACTACTTTATTATGTTTCCTCCTTGTTCCACAGAGACAATACTAGTGCTGCAACAGTTTGTTTGTGGAAATGCACGGGAAGTGCGCTGTGACCGGAAGTGCTGCATAGTCCTCCTTGCGGAGACCTCCACTATTGAGCATTTCAGCCGTATCGAACTCCTCATGTGCTGCAGCAAGTATGCACACAAACGTTCCAAATGCTGACGCTTATGCGTGTCCACAGTAAACCAGCCCTAAACATGTTTACATCCTGGTTCAAAAAATCATTTTAGGTTTAATAGATCAAGTTTACCTTCATGACAACTGTGAGGGGATGATTTTTTTTTTTTATATCACGCATCCATTTGGATATTATTTAGTCTTGAAATTATGCATAATTAAAGGTGTGTAATTTTGATTGACAGGTGACAGATCGGCTGTCAGTGGTAGCTTCCTGCTTGCTCATTGGAAGACCTCAGCAGAGTAGCACAACAGCATTTTCTAGCAAGCTAATACAGTAGCATGCTTTAGCTTTAGCAAGCTCGTCTCCTTCAGTTCCCGTTAGCTCTGGGTTAGATGGTTTAGCTCTTAGGTCCAGGCAGCGGAGAATTTGTTGAGTGTTAATCATTCGCCCACAAGCTTGCAATCCCCACCTCTTTGCCCATTTTTGTATTTTCCGATGTGACGAGACGCGCAAGGCTAACAAGATGGCGACGGCGGGAACCGCCTACCGAGCTTCAGCTCTTCCGAAACTGACAGGTGGTGCTGCGTGAGGTCTGTCCATAGATATAGAGTCTATGGTATGGACAGAGGAGACAGAAATCTTCTTACATATAATTAAATAGAAAAAGGGCTTCAAAAAGCCGTGGCAACTTAAATGCAAAAGGTTTTGTTTCTCCATCCTTAGCTTGCTGAATGAAGATACAGAGTTAGCTCAGCTGACTGATTGCAGTCTCATATTAATTGCACAGGCCTGACTCATGTCAATGTTCTCAGGTAAGAAGCAAATCAGCCATAAACTATATTTTCAACTTAACATTCTGATTTTTTGTCATCATTAAGCGTTTAAAAATGCTAATGTGTACTTTAGTACATTTTATTGTGGAAAAATTGCAGCATATTTACCCTGTAATGGTGGATCTTCTTGAAATGTTTGTGGATGGAATCATAACATGAGAACATGGTGAAAGTTGGGAACATCAAGTAGAGCAGCACCAGTGTTAGCATGTAGGTGATATAGTCCCTGTCAAACAGTAAAATAACATGAGTAAACATGTGAAAATGCAGCATATAGCTACTGCTCCTCAGTGCTCATAATGAGCTTTATAATTATACGACTGTACCTGTCTCCTCTGGTGTAGTCCAATGTGCAGCATGTCCTCATAGGTTCAAAGTCATAGACACCCCATCCCATGAGTGGAACAGCAGCCCAGAAGATGGAGAGAGCCCAGATGATAACACTCATTGTCACGGTCGTGCTCCAGAAGAGCTTCTGTCCTGTATAATTAAAACAAACCTATAGTCAGTTTGGATAATAATGAATGTGATGATGGTGGAGAAGAAGGGAAGTTAAAATTGTTGCTAAGTTTTAACTTTCAATGTCTTGTTTGTTTGTGTTCAATATAAAGTTAAAAACATGTAAATATGTGGCATTTTATTTCTTGTTCGTGTTTATATTAAATCCTAAGGAACATAATAAAATAAATATGATGTGAAAAGATATAGAAGACATATGATCAGGTATAAATATAGCGTAAACCAACCACACCACGTCACACTTGCGTGATGAATATTTAAACAATGCCCATCTTTCAAATGCAGATCCATGCTATCATCAGTATTTGTTTTTGTCAATTCCTTTGTCTTAAAATCTATTCAAACCCACTCCCATCCACCTGATCTCAACCCATCCAGCCTGGGGGCGGTTAGCTTAAGCTCCCTTTTTTTCTCTCTCTCTCCTTTACTCATAGCTAGCAGTTCAGTACACGAAAAAATTGCAAGGTTAGTGCAGTCTGAGAGCGAATCCAATCCTCTCAGGCCCAATACAATACACAATCCCATCTATTGTCATCATGTGAGAAGTGATGTGTCTATTTGAAGAGAGCAAGTCCTCTCGTAAGCAGAGTGGTAAATGCAGAGTGGTTGCATGACTGGATCTGTCAAGCATTAAAGGAATTCTCCATTGCAGTAAGTTGGCTGGAGGTGTATTGTTCTACCTCCGACAACAGAAGTGGGTCCAAGGGGCCATTGGCTCTCCATACACTGCAGGAGAGCCAATGCATCATTTTTCTTTTCTTTTTTTTTTTTAGATATTTTACGAGAGATCAGTTTCAATGGTTCTTGTCTGCTCTTATAATGCAGATATTAATGTGTAACTTATGGTATATGCTCGAAGAGGAGAAACAGCTCTATCATCAATTAATTTGAATCAGTCATTTTAGCTACACTGCACCACCAAATATCTATTTTAGAAAAAAAAGAACTTCCAATATGGAAATCATTGAAAATGTATTTAGCAAATAAAGGGTAAAACACCCTTACTACAAACAACGCTATGATGTATTTTCACTGAATGTGAGTCCAGAAACAAAACGCATTCCTCTCTTTGCATCTGCTCTGCAAATACTTAGCAAAAACAATAATTTTTTTCCCCACTGAAGCCAAGGGGTTAGAATAATAAAACTGACTCACAACTACCATGAAAAAAAAAGTTAATTTAAACACTTAACCTGAATCTTTTTATTTCTCAATGATCTTTAGGGGAGAGGACCACATTTCATTTTCAGCTTTAAGACCAGAGTTTGTCCCCATTATTCTTAACCAACAAACTCAAAGTTTGAAGACACCAGATGGCTTGTGTGGGACAAATAATTAACATTTGTGCTGTTTCACTGTGTTTTCTGGTGCAATTGTAGTCATTTCGTTTACTCACTGGTGCAGTACTGGTGATATCTGTCCCAAGCAAGGGCAGCCATGAAACTGATGGAGGCCAGCACTGATATCATCCCCTGGAAACCATGATAATCACATCCTTCTTGACCAAAGGGCCAATACCTGGAGACAACAGAGGAATTTGTGTTACGCTTCAGCTTTCTGCTAATGTTGTCTTTTTAAATTCCAGTTTGCTTTAACTGGTCAGTTTGCTGATCTATGTTTTCTGTATTTCCTACTATTTCAGAGCCATACCAGCCTCCCTGTGCCCACCTTGCACCTTGCTCCTGATCTCCTACTACCATTGCACACTGTGACACCAGAATTATTCAAATGTGTTACATGAGTTTGCATATGTAACAAAGGAATAAGCTAGATTACACATGAGGCATGCTATGCCTTTCTCAGGGGGCACAGTTCTTTAAATATGGACTTTGCAACTTTGCAGAGGTTTTACATGCCAAAAAAATCTATACATCTTAAAAGGAAAGGGGGAAAAGTATGATGTCTTTCAAGCAAACCCCAACGTCAAACCCAGTTTACTTGTCTCCACTTGTCACCAACTCTGACATCTTCCATTATCATTCAACAAGTCAGGACCATTTTATTACGAAGATGAATAAAACGGCCTTGAATATATTTATTGTTTGCACCATTAAAACAACATCTCTTTTACTTCCTGACCATGAAAATCCATTTTATGAGACAATCAAACACTGTATTTGCTTGTTTGGTCATTTCTGAGAGATTTGCTTGCAAAACTTCTTGCCTGATTAAAGTGGATTGTGGGCTGGATTATGAAACCTTGAGGCTTACTTGTCTTGAGCTGGATAATATCAAAGACTGGCTCAATTCTGCTCAAGGATTCAATAAAGAAGCTCCGAACCTATACATGATAAGAAGTGAGCAAGTTTAAATAATGAGTGTATTCTGTGTTATACCTGAGATAGCTAGCATAGGCAGCTGTGAGCCCGTTAATATTCAAGCTTAGGTCAGCCAATGCGAGATTAAACACAAAGAAGTTACTGGGTGTTCGCATCTCTTTCACTGTGAGGAAGGCCAGGATGCTGATGGCGTTGAGGAAGAATCCCAGCAGGCCTAAAAGCAAACACAAGTGAGTTATTTCCCTTTAAACCTGAAATTACAAGTCTGCATTTAACCACAAATGATCCTGAGTTAAACTGCCCCACAAAGCATGCAAATCATTTGAAACAATGTTGAGCCATAGCGTAAACCTGGAAGACAACAAGCTGTAGATTCTAACATGCACTTCTTCACATAAAAAGACATGGATACATTGCAAGGACATTTCATGACGAGTTTTACAAACAGGACTGCGCTGTCTCTTCACATTTTTGCATTATCGTCTCGTGCAGGGTCCACTTACCCCCAACAAGAAGTGCAGAGCCGAATGTAAACATGTCAAAATCAGTGAATCCATCTGGTAGTGTATACGCTCCCATGTTTAGATGCAAAAATTGCACTTTGCACAAGACCCGTCTTTCCCTCGCCGCGTATCGAACCACCGTCTTCACCAAAATATCGCCTTATAAAGGCTCTTTCACGTGAAAAAGCATAAGGAGACTAATCTTTGTTAACCCCCTTCTGCAATCCCCCCAGGAATGTACTAACGAGCACTCTCCCCACAAACTTTCTAGAAGTCTGTAATCGAAACAAAGATTGCTGCGTAATTATTTGATGTAAACGCTGAAAAGCTCTGATATCCAATTTCAAAATGAGCTTACAAATGCCAACCCTCCCCCAACCAGTTTACTAAATTTAGCTATTGTCTGCGATAACAACAGAGGGGCTTCATGGGAAATGTTGTCTTTTAAAGGTGCAGTGGACTTTGGTCCGATCTGCTCAGTTTGTCCGGTAGAAATAAAACTTACAATGGCACACTCTTTATCTTTTTTAATTTCTTTTTTTTTTGGTGGCATATTATTTTTTCTCCTGTTTCCATGCTACAACCTTAAAATAACAATGAAAGGAGGTGGCCAACAGCAAAGTCTTTAGCATCATCGACACCCTCTTTGGCAAGTATCTTGAAAAGGCTTTCTGCGGCCACCTATTTGTGAGACATAACACGTCACATGGCTGCAGCACTTGGTCATACGGTACATTTGCAAATGGCTCAGCAGTAACAGTGCTCTATCAGACCTGAGTCAGCCAAATACTATTGAATGTATTCTATTAAAAGGTCTAAGGAAGAGTTTTCTCTTAAGATAATTAAATAGACCCAAAATTGACTTGTACATTTGTAGCCTGCTGCCATAGTTTCTCCTCAAAGCCACTATTAAGTGTAAAAGGTGAGTTATAAAGTCAGCAAAAACATCATGATTGATTAATTTAGATGTTTATCTGTCTTAAACTGTTGACTAACACCGCATTTGAAAAATTAGGACAGCAGAAAAGTGACCTTTGGCTCTTGCAGCAGCCGGAACCCTTTAAAATGCAACATTTGGGTAAAGTCTGATTGCTCCACTAATCTCTCCGCAGATTACCACAAACTCATTAACTATGTAGTAACTATGTGTCCCAATAGACTTATAATACCCTTTTCTGAAGCTGCCCATATTGTCCTGAACAAGAGTTCAGACTGCTGTAAATTCAACAAAAGAGAGCTGCAATGTTGATGCTCATGCGTGCATCTGCTGCTTCGACACATGGGATGATAAAAATGTTGAGATATGATTTGGAGCATCTGATTCACAACATAATGCCTGCTGCCCCTAATCCAAACAAGAGGCCTTTGAGTTTGCTCAAAGCTTACAGAGCGGTATGAGGTCATTCTGGAAAATAAAGGAGCACAGCTCCAAATTTTTGCAATTCAAAAGATTCAGTAACACAATCTGTTAAGCTGCAGCTGAGAGTAAGGAAACTGGTGCCAGTCCAAACCAACCCAAGGAAGCATGAATGCAGTGGACTCATTAGCTGCAAAAAATACAGACCCAGAAGATATTTTTTTAATCAAAAGTTAACTAAGACAGTGACCTCACAATGAACATAATCCTCAACTGAACCAGAACTACATCTGTCATTCAGCGCAGATTAGCCATTTTTATTTTCATTGCAAAAAGAAAAAGATGAATTAATACTGAAGTCTTATCTCGTTTAGCTTCTCAAGTCTCATTTCTTTCGGATCTCGCTTCTTTGTGTTTAATTTCAAAGATTTGCGACCTGACCCAGTCTGTAATCGTTTTGCTCATGTGCGTGCACCTTTGCAGCCGTTAAACACTAGTCCATTGGCAAATAGTTAATAACTCCGACATAATCTTTTGGTTTTGCAATGAAACAAAGGTTCCAGTGTTGCATTTGTGCCAAAGCCCAGCAAGAACCTAATAAATGAAAGTGATTTTTCTTCATTCTCACAAAACTGGCAATATTACAAACTAAAAGAAGTGTTAGTAGGTTAACTCAAGTCCTGTTTCCAGGTACTTTAGGGTACCTGGTGCTTTAGGGTAATTTAATTTTGGGTGAGTTTCTGCTTCCCCCCCCCAACAATTTAGAAGGGACAAACTACATTTCTCTAATAGAGTACATGTGCAACAGTCAGAAATTCTGATGGTTTCTTCTAAGGTTCATGAATGTAGATATGTCACATTACTTAGCTATTTATTTCCATTATTTACAGTTTCAACATAACAGTAAAAGAAAAGGGCTTAAAGCAAAAGCCATGATCACATAGTTAGCCACCTTACTTTTGCAAGCACTTGTTGTGCTTTTTCTGTCAAGCTAAAATCTTTCAGCTTCTCTTAGGATTTCTGTCCAGTCATTCTGCAACAGCTTTGTGGCTTATTCAGCATCCTGATATGTGCTTTACTTCAAAGAACTATTCACAGATGTTTAGAGAAATTTAGGTTGGTGCACTTGAGGGATTTGAACAAACCTCCAGATTGCACACCTTTAGTTAAAAAGTTTTCATGTTTCTGCTCAAACGTGCCCCATAGAGCTAATTAAAATGCTAAAAGTTTTCTGCAAAAACATATTTCTCTAAACTTTGTACAAAATGGATATGCACAAGTTAGACCCCTTTTCTCTGGCACAAGCCCCCAGTTTGGTTCAGGGTTGCAAACATTGCAAAATCTATCATTAACTTGCCCTATAACATGTAGGTCCGGGGGGGGATCCCCAGCGATCCCAAGCCCCCCCCGTCCTGCTTCTTCATCTTTTCATGAGTTTTTGTGGTATTACTGTACCTTGCAGGCGAAAGGTTGAATTACCTCTTAAATTGAACAAAATAGAGATGATGTTGGAGTTGAGAAATAATTTTCCATTGGACAATTTTCTCATCAAATGTGTGATACTTCAATAATTTTTCCACTCGTTCTTTATTCTACACATTAAAGGTGCAAGTAAGCAGTTGTTGAAGGCATGGCCTTTACACCCTTCAACCAAGTTGTGTAGCACTGAAGTTACACTAGGAGGCTGATGTGGTGGGGACAGGTGCAGGGTGAAAAGTTGCCCTGTCTGGGGCAGCCTCTCTGAAAGAAAGGGAACACAGATGTAATAATAAGAGACAGAGAGATGACTGGATTAAAGGATTTGAAATCCTCCTGCAGCCGTATCTTTAAACCTTTGCACCTGCAAAAACCCCCTCAGTGGCGCCACATGTGTCATCTGGAAAGTGTGTCACAAGCAGGCACACGAATGTATTGCATTATATATAAATAAAAAGATAAAAATACTTATACATATAACATCTATGGTTTAGCAACAGATTTAAAAATAGATCGCTATTTTCTCTTCTTCCCCTCCTTTTTTTTTTTTTAAAGAGTAAAACAAAAGAGAGTTTTTATAGATTTATTTTATTCAATATAAGTATGAGTGTGTATTATGCTTATATACTGTATTTCTTTATTTCATTTTTTTCTTTGCTGCTTTTTTTTTCTGTCCTGTCTTTTACCTGACCATTTTCAGAGGAATGCATTTTTTTGTTTGTTTGACACGGCCCTATGAATTGTACAAGCATAAAAAAGACCCCCCAGTTTAAGGTATTAACCAGTGGTGTGCACTTTGTCTTTTGCAGCTTGTCTTAAACACCTAATTGTTAATATCTGCACATTAAAACAATCACAGATTCACAAACATAAGTTTTTTGCACCAAAAAGGTGATTCCCAACAGATATTTGCAGAAACTTGGAGTATATCAGTATGCTGTGCAGCACGCCCTCAAGATAATTTTTTTTTTTTGGGGGGGGGGGGCGACAAATGGAGGACAAAAGTGGCAGTCCTAAAAACCTCAAAACAAAACAAACAAACAAAAAAAAACAGCCAATGAACAGAATTTAAAGTATCTGAAAGTGACTTCCTTTAGAATTAGGAAAAAATTCAGCAAAGTCCTCCTGACACAGAACTTGAGAAATTCATCTGGATCTTGATTTGATTCATACTGTTCACTGAAGCCCGATCAGAAATGATCTAAATGGGGGGGGGGGGGGCGGCCCCCCCGGCCCCCCCCGCGTGCCCCCCCCCCCCCCCCCCCCCCCTCCCTCCCTTTTTTTTTACCCCAAAAATAAAAAAAAAAAATTCTAAATAAGGATGTCTGGCAAGAAGCCTTTTTAAGGAGGGGAAACACGGAGCAAAGACTGAGATATTCCAGATTACTTGCAGAATTGGACTAAAAGTCAGTGGCAACAGATCTTATGGAGTTGTAAGTCCTCCCCAGAGCTTGGACCTCAACATTACTAAATCAGTGTGGGATCATCCAGAGAGAGAACAGAATAAAAGGCAGGCAACATCCAAAGAACCTTGGAAAGGCCTTCAAGAAACCTCAAGAACATTTTTTTTTTTTTTGAAGATTTGAAAAAATTACAAGAAAATTTCTAAGAGGATTTGAACTATG
The DNA here is from genome assembly GCA_023101725.1 of Atherinomorus stipes. Lineage (NCBI taxonomy): Eukaryota > Metazoa > Chordata > Actinopteri > Atheriniformes > Atherinidae > Atherinomorus > Atherinomorus stipes. The sequence continues at coordinate 413,716 of JALJCO010008871.1, read as the reverse complement.
CTGAAGAATAAAAGCGGTAACAAATATTGACTTTCAGGTTCGTTTGATCTGTATAAACTGTATCAACCATAGCCTATAATATTTCCATCCATGTCCCATGTAATAAATCGCTGCACCTACTGTATTTCTTGTCTTCCTGGCACTAAATAAAGAAAGTAAGTCTGTCACACATGCAAGATAAAGTCTATGGCTTATTTTAGTTTTCTTGGAATTGATGCTCTGAGAATAGAAGCAGAAGTAAAAAATGGCTATAAAAGCTGTATTTAAACTACTGGTCACCTGCATGAAAATATTTTCATCCTTGCTCCATGGCAGAACAATAAACATAAAATAATGCCAAGACTGTGTAGCATTACCCTCTCTACACTGCCATCTAGTGGTCATTTATTGCTATTTAACTCCATTTTGTGTATTTCAATTAGAGACAGAACAAGTAAAGAAACTGACAGATTTTCATGTGTCTTTTTTCATCCCTAATTTTTCTCTGTAAAATAGCCTAGCCAGTACTATTTGTCTGATAATAAACTATCTATGTATTATTAAATTACAAAGTATTGCAGCATTAAAAACAAATCTATTTATCTGAAAATATCCCTATTTGTTGACTACTTTGAAAATATCCGTTTCAGTTGCCCATAACTGATGGATTTGGAAGATTTGGGTTCATTCACCTGCATCCCCCAGCTTCATTGAGCTGCTGCACCAATCAGCACATTTCATATCCTGTCATATTTAAACAGCCAATCCACTATTTCGGTAGTGTTTCTCAGAGAAAGAAAGTAAAAAGTGTGCGGCCTATCAGCTTCCAGGAAAGATAGCCTAATCGTGTGAATGAAAATAACCCAAGTCCTCCCCTAATCCCTGCCTATCCCTTTTATCTGAGGATTCAGACCAGTCAGAGCAGTGTGGAGCTGTGAGCCTGAGAACTACCACGATGCATCGCATGTCTCGTTAGATTGTGTTGTTGCGTCTAGTCTTTCTTTCTTTTTTATTTAAATGAACTGTAGTTTAGCTTTTTGAGTTTTAATTGCTTACATGGGAAACATGAATCACCACTTAAGCGCTGCTTTTTGTTTGGCTGTTGTTTTTCTTCCTCTTCTGAGAGCTTCATGTCCTTCCCAGTGCAGCTGTTTCTTCCACAAACTCAGCGATGGATCAAAAGCAAGGTAAATAATTTGAATCTTGTACATATTTACAAGTATTTTGTCGTTTTTAGCATGCAAACAGTATTTTTTTTTACTGCTGCTTTCCTTTTTTCACTCACTCTATAGTTGAGGATTAACTTGAGGTTGCTCTTTAATCTCCTTTGCTTGTTACTGAACAATAGGTTAGGTTACTACTATTTTTTCTTGCTAAAGCTGAACTGTTATTTTTAATGAAACAGAGATAGAATGTATCCCGTTTCAAAGTAGCCTAAATCTTTTTCTGTAACCCCATCCACTTTTTCTGAAATCAGTTTCTGTATAGCATCTTATACAATTTCTTTTTTTCTTTTTTAGGAGTGTGCTTTGCAATGATCCAGAAATCACTGTCGTCCCTCCAAACTTCCCCATCGACACATCAAAGCTCCGTATCGAGAAGACAGCAATCACACGCATTGCCAGCAACAACTTCCACTACCTCAATAATCTGGAGTTCCTCTGGATGTCTTTTAACTCACTGAATGCTCTCAATGCCGACAGTTTCAGGGGTCTTTACAACCTGGATGAGCTCAGGCTGGATGGGAACTCACTCACAGACTTTCCCTGGGAATCTCTGACCGACATGCCAATCCTCAGGCTTCTCGACTTGCACAACAACAAGATCTCTACCATCCCTACCTCGGCCACCATGTACATAAAAAACATCACATATCTGGATTTATCCAGCAACAGTCTCACCACACTTCCTGCTGAGGCTCTCACCATGTGGCTGAGTGTAAAGCCATCTCAAGACTCAGAGTCCAAACTAATTCTGGGTGAGTATCAAAGTGTTACACTTTAGGGCACTGGAAAGTTCCCTTTTTTAAAGCTACCTTGTTTTAGTAAGGGATTAGTCTAATTATAGTTCCTGTACTGTAGGCAGTGACTGTGTCAAGCAAACAGGCTAATGGTTCCTATTTTAACTCAGCTTTATCTAAAGAGCGTGGTATAAGCTAACAGCACTTGTTACCTTTGGTCCCTCTGCAGGTCTTCATGACAACCCGTGGCTGTGTGACTGCCGACTCTATGATCTGGTTCAGTTTCAAAAGTCCCCCTCATCATCTGTGGCTCTCATCGACACCAGGCTGAAGTGTGCTGATCCGGAGAGCCTCTCAGGAGTCTTCTTCACTGAGGCAGAGCTGCAGAAGTGCCAGGGCCCTCGGGTCCACACAGCTGTGGCTCGAGTTCGGAGTTCACTGGGCAACAATGTCCTGTTGCGCTGTGGCACCGTTGGAGTTCCCATTCCTGAGCTTTCTTGGAGCCGTGCTGATGGCAAAAAAATGAACGGCACAGGTGAATTTCTCCTGTCTTAATTCCACATGTGCTAAGTTTGGATAAGTATCAGTGTCATGTGTGTGTATGTTCAATGTTTTAAACTCTGGGGGTGCATTTGTTTTCCTTTTTCAGTTCAAGAAGAGGTTTCAAAGGAAGGCATCATCTGGTCGATTCTGAGTGTGCCTGCGGTCTCCTACAGGGATTCTGGGAAATATATATGCAAAGCTACCAACTTTGTGGGCACTGCAGATGCCATCATCTCTTTAGTGATCACAGATTCCATCCGGTCAGAGGAAGCAGTTGGTGGCGTGTCTAAAAGAGGCAGAGGGAAAAAGGCTGGTGGCATTGGAAGAGCTGCATACCAGGAGAAACTCATCGCCAGATATGTTCCCCCACCAACCAGCACTGCTGCACAGCCCATCATCGAACCTCTTAATGGTAAAGGTGTGACCGGGAAGTATGAGATTGAGAGCTACAGCGTCTCTGATGGCTCTTCACCGGGACGAGGCACATCGTCAGAGCCCCAGAAGCCAGAGGAGGAGGGCCAGGATGTTTTGAGTAACCTAGCAGCCAATGCCTCATCCTTACAGCAAGCTCCTGAGAGGAGGGTGGTGCGTTCGGTGAAGGTGATTGGAGACACTGACCACACAGTCTCTTTGAACTGGCGAGCCCCTACGGCCACAAACGTCACTGAATTCAGTGTCCTGTATGCTGTGTTTGGCGAGAGGGACATGCGCCGCATCAATGTAGGTGCCGGAAAGAACCGAATCACCATAGAAGGCCTTGTGCCAAAGACAAAGTACATTGCTTGTGTTTGCGTCAAAGGATTGATCCCAAAAAAGGAGCAATGTGTAATCTTCTCAACAGACGAGGCCGCCAGTGCCAGTAGCACTCAGAAGCTCATTAATGTGGTGGTGATAACGGTGGCGTGCGTGATTGCTGTCCCCCTGACACTGATCGTGTGCTGCGGGGCACTAAAGAAGCGTATCCAAAAGCTGCTGGGGCGGCAGGCTAAAGAAATGCAGGACTCCTACGTCACATTTGAGACTCTCGGTCCAGGGGGCAAAGCCAAAGGGATGGAGGGGGAATATCTGACCCGGCTAAATCCTGATGAGTCCAACAGGTTGCTTTCAGCAAGATCAAGCGTAGACTCAGAGGCCATAGCCAGGACTGAGGGGCCGCCTAATGAGTACTTCTGCTAAAACCAAACAGAACCTCAGTTTCAAGAGGGTGCACTTTGTTTTGCCTGCGATGTTGATAGATAAAGCGCTGAACTGCTCAAAGACTCAAAACAGAAACTCAAAACCCTCCTTTAAGGGTCTTTAGGGAACTTTGATGGCTCTGTCAGCGCTGGATGTATGAGATTATTTTACAGCCTTGTGGGACTAAAATCAGCCATTCATTTGGTTGAAAGCTAAAAGGGAAGCTAAACATAATGATGTTGTTTTAATATTGGTGTAAGTGTGTGAAATGAACTTTTTTTTTTTTTATTTGTCATGCACTTTTAAAGATAACGTTTTGCCTAGAAAATTGTCTTATTGCCCTAAACTCTGATAAACCCAGTCAACTTTTCTTTCTTTTTCCAGTATGTAACTTTTGCTTTGTGTTGAAATCTTATCATAAACAAAATGTGTTTAGAAATCTGGCAGTCTGTTTAGTTGTTTTATATGTCAGTTTGATGTTGATGTGCCAGGTTTACTGTTGGCTCAGAAACCTAAAATACAATGCATTTTATAACACCTGAATATTTGTAACCTGAAATATATGTCGATGTATGAATTTAAGGACTGAAAATAAATCTTTTTTATACGTATCATTAGCTACAAGCCTTTTTCTCTTTTGTTGTTTTTAAGAGAACATTTCATATTGATTTTGACTGAAGCAAAATGTTTTATGTGGAATAAATGTAGTAATTTAAAGACAGATTGCTATTTCTCCAACAAATTGGAACAGCTGTTGTCCAGCAAACAGCTGCTTGAATAATTGTTAGTGATAGCTCAAACACTGAGCTATCAACTGTGTTGGTTAAGTCTCTCACTTTACTCCAGACTGAAAAATATCAGAAATTATAAATTATTCTGGGATTAAATTGTCAAAGATATTCATGTTTACAGAAGATTAGTGAGTGTGTGTGTATTTTTTTTGTGACCTTAACTCCTCTAGTGTCACCATGAGGTTAACATTTGTAGGTCTGAGTGAAGTTTTGCATCTTGAGTGCCATTAAATTTGGCTTGAAAAGTCTTTTTTCAAGCCCGTTGTCACGATTGGAGGCTGTTTGTGAAACCGAGTCCTACAGTTTTGAAGAACAGTCGGCATCCAGTTGATAAACTATCAGCTCCAAAGGTGCCCGATGAACATGCCTATTTGTGGGCTATCAATAAAAATGCGCAGACTAGAGTGGAATGTTCAAAAGTGTTAAAACAATTTGTCTCAAGCTTTTCTGAAAACTGGGAGGTTAACATCGGATTAACCCATTTACCTGTTAAATTGAACCTAGCTTCCATAAAAAGTTGAAGTGTCAGAGCAGAAATTTAAAAAAATCGAATCATCATAGCTGCTGATGTTTGTCTACAGTATATCGTCACAGTCACTTCATATGCTGACTCGGCCTTTATAAACCTGAGACAACTAGTGTTCAGATTATTCAGGTCAGAGTACAGTCCTTTCCAGACATCTGTCTGTCTCGCTGCAGCCCTCCCTCCCGGTGCCGCTAAGCCTGACGGGCTCCAGCCCACTTAATACAGATGGCCCTCCTGTGTTGTTGGTGCTCTGATAGGGGACGGATAAATTAAATTAGACCGATGCAAAGCATTTTGGGGTCATACCTGAATGATAGTAACTCAGCAGGTATCTTTACTGAACAGCCTGAGAGAGAAAATAAAAATTTGTGAGCTTTTGAGCTGAGCTAACCATATTTTCCAGACAAAGTGGACCACTGCTATAAATACACCTTTCCTGTGTCTCACATGTCATTTGGTGTCTTAAGTATTGCGTCAAGGAAGATTAAGGTAATAGGCTTTCTTTGACGCAGCCGATAGGCACGTCCTGCCCTCACAGGCCCATTTCACATGTTCGTCCAGGAACATGGATGCCTTTTGTGTCGCATTTTGTATGTCTTTGATATTTTCCATCATTAATCCGGGATTCTCAACTTGTTTGTTGGGTTGCTCCTGTACAGATGAGAACTTGGGGAGGTAAGTGACTCCTGAAATGACAGAAACTTTTATAAACTAGTTATATATGAGTCATGACCTTGTTTTGGTCAGCTTGATAGTTTTTTTACATGTGACCTGCTAAGTAAAAATGCTGGAAATGTGCAGACATTGTCTATGAATATGTACAAATGCATACTCAGCTTGTCTTGTCAAAGTGTTTCATCTCTCATTCTAGATCTTTACTTTGTATGGAAACCTCCATGGGACATATCCCGGAGGACATCCCAGACGATTTCACCAAAATTCGAATTGAGAACTGCCACCTGACTGAGTTACCTCGAGGTTCTTTCTCTAAAGTTAGTGCCTTGGAGTTTCTTTGGCTGAACTTCAATGAGATCACCCTGATGAACATCAAAAGCCTGGAGGGGCTCGCCAACCTGACGGAGCTTAGGCTACAAGGCAACAAGCTGACGTCGGTGCCATGGACAGCATTTCAGGACACACCCAAACTCAAGATTTTGGATCTGAAGCACAATCGACTGGATGTGCTTCCTGAACATGCATTGCGACACTTACCTGCACTGACCTACTTAGATTTATCCTTCAATCAGCTTAGCATCATATCAAAAGATGTATTTATTAGTTGGCCTCTTTACCAAAGTGCAGAGAAAGCATGGGGGAAAGAAGGGGTGGTGTCCAATGTGGTTTTGGCTCTGCATGACAATCCCTGGTTGTGTGACTGTCGTCTCAAAGGCTTTGTTGAATTCATCAGGGGGGTCAGCCCTCCCATCATTCTGATGAATTCTTACTTGATGTGCTCTGGTCCAGCCTCCAAAGCAAACAAGTTTTTCCATGAGATCCAGTTAAAAACATGCATGAAGCCGATGGCCTCTGCCCCAGACACCAACATCACTCTACCTCTTGGAGCAAATGCAACACTGAGATGCATAATCAAGGCCAGACCAGGCCCAACTATTCAATGGATGTATAGTCTGAAGATTATAAGAGGATTTGCTGGTAAGTTTTTGGTTTTTAATCACAAACACCCAAAAATTGTTCAAAATGAGCTTGAACTTTCAGGGTAGTGCTACCCAGCTGTGTCTTCTGCAGATGAAAATAATCTTTTGGCTTTAATGCAGTCTTCTTTGATGCTCTGTTCTTGTTGCAGCAACACAGACTCAGGAAGATGAGGAGACAGTCACTTCCCAGCTGGTGATTCCGTCCATTCACTTAGCAGACCGAGGACTCTACACTTGCCTGGCCAACAACTTTATCGGCAACTCCTCAGTCAGCATTACACTGGGCATCAACTCCCCTAACTCATCTGTTCCTCTTCCTCCACCTGTGCCCATGCTGTCATCTGATGACAATGCCCACATCGATATCCGCATTGCCAAGCAGACAGTTTACGGCATCACCTTAGAGTGGTATGCAGTGACAGAAAATCCTGCAGAAACATGGTTCACCATCCACTTTGGCAAATATGATGCACCCAAGAAAGAGATGATCTACATCGGCCCTGGCATCAACAGCTACTCAGTCAGCGATCTGCTTCCAGTCACCAAATATGAAGTTTGTGTCACCCTGAAGAACCATCCACCCAGGGAAGGCCAGTGTATCGTGTTTGTGACAGGAAGTGATATTAGTGAGCTGGAGCAAAGAGAAAGGCTGATCCACATTATAGTCATTGTGTGTGCTATGGTGCTGGCTGTGCCAGCTGGCATGTATGCATGCACCACAGAGGCCAGGTTCAGCTGTATGGATCGCTGCATGGATCTGTTGAAAAGGCGGAGGCTGAATGGAGAGAACTTGCAGGGGGTAGACAGGCAGGGCACCTTCGACAGCCTGCAGGCAGCCAGCGATGAAGCACTGTGCAGGGACTCCGAGGAAAAGCCAATAAAGAGGCGGAAGTCTGAGGATAGGTGCAAAGGAGGAAGTGCAGCTCAACTGTACTAACAACGACATGAATGTATATACTAATATTTGTGTATTTGTAAATTATGTCAATTTTTATTGTAGCTCCAGTTTGTGCCTTTTTTCCATTTCCAGCCAGTGTCTTTGTTTGTAAAGAGCCTAAACAGCAACAGAGATTTTTCTCATGAAGCTGAGATACTGTAATATTTTCTCATCTAGCTGGAAATACTTATAGTTTTTTTTATTATTTGAATATTGTTTGAAAATTTTAGTAGCTTTGTGACTGACATCCCGTCTTAATGCATAAGAGGCACAAACTGGGGCTACTTGAGAAAGAAATTAATTTTTCAAGCAATTGTCAAATCTAAGATGCCTTATGAGTCTAATAGCGTTCAGAAATAACAGTTTTCTGAAATTTTTGATACTCTGCACTCACTTTTGAAAATCATTGTAGATATAAGTTATACAATACTGTCTATCTGTATGTCTTTATTACAGAATAAATCATGTGTTCCTTGTGCAACTTCAAAGGACACTATGTTCTACTCACTGCTGATAAATGTCAATTGTTATTTTTTTCCCTTTACAGACATCAAATATGCTGTCTTGTAATAGAATGGAATATTTTGATCTGGATTAAAGAGAAGGCAAATGCTGAGACATACTCAGATTTTCAGCACAATCACTCAGAGGATTTGTTACATAAGCAGCATTTTGTCATGAATTTATACATACGGTACTAAGCAGATTAGAGCGATTTTCTATCTAACTCCTGGTCAGCAGGACATGATATTTCTATTTAATGGATGCTCTCATTGTATCTGCAATATGCACTAAATATATATACAACTTTTACTTACAATCTTTTATTGCTGCAGTTAGTAGGTTTGCTTACTAAATTATTGATATAATATACTGTATCTGCAAACAATTATTTTCTTTCTTGAAATAAAAATAAATCCACAGCAGTCTCTCAAAATAATGAAAACCACACCATAATTTCAAAATTAAAGCCATTACCCCCCAAAAAAATCCAGTAATAATTTTTTAATTTTACTTACTTAATTTTCTAAATTGAGTAATACATAATTTTTGCTTTTCTCTTTTGTCCAAATCTTTCATTTCAACAACACTATACAACAATACAGAATATATTGTGTATTTTCAGACTTTACCCCCCCCCCCCCCCCC